>JFFI01002594.1:0-83391 GCA_001563125.1 Colletotrichum salicis
TATAAGCCACTGAAGCAAAAGTTTTAAAAATGGGGGTTTAAAAAGATTTAATAACTACACGATATTAATTATTAACGATGTGCAACTTTTATATATTACTTTCATATAGTAAAATGGTATTTTTCCGTCTTTAACTTTTATTTTAGAGACAAGCTAGTATTTAAACATGATGTGGAAAACCACCCGCTTTGGCGGATACTGTGTACTGTATTGACCCTTTTGACACCCCACTGTACATGTGGCTACTTCTCACATAGCGCTGGTGGGATGAACAATAAGAACCACAAGATTCCTCCAGCATGACGATGTGGTAAGGACGTTTGATTCCCTACAAATCTCCTTCTCTAGAATAAAGGCTATGACTATGTCGGCAACCAAAATTGTGTTGAAGAATGGTGTGCTCGTCATTCACGGAGAGGATGGCAAGGTGAACCCACAGCGGTTGAACGTTCTCATTGAAGGAGACATAATTTCGAAAATCAGCCAACACATCGAAACAACTGGCGATGGTGTCAAAGTATTCGACTGTGAGGGCAAGATCGTGTCTCCCGGCTTCATTAGCACACATCATCACGTCTGACAAACCGTGCTCAAAGGTCGTCACGTCGACCACACGTTGCTCGAGTACCTACCGCGAGGAAACTGCATTGGCTCATTATTCTCTGCCGAAGACGCATTTTGGGGTGAGCTTGGTGGTGCACTTGAAGCAATCGATGACGGCACCACGACCATTGTGGACCACTCTAGTCTGAATGTTGGCCCAGACTTCCGTGAGCCTCTTGCCCGAGACAGTCTTGGCCATATGCTGACATTACGAACCAGCCCTTACGATGATCCAAGCCCTCGTTGCCTCTGGCCTTCGCGCTGTCTACTGCTACTGCGTTCCCAGGACAACCAGCTGGAGCCCCTTCTCTACAGCACATGACTATACGTCTTCACATGTTCTCGAGAATTGGAAATCGCTAGCCGTCAATGGCCCATACGGAGATGGCCGAGTTCAGCTTGGTTTTGCGGTGGACAACATGTACCAGTCGCCCGACCAAATGAAGCACCTCTACTCGGAGCTTCGAGCTGCAAATTCTAAGGTTATTGCATCACATGGAGCCGCCGGTCTAGCCTTTGGCAATTGCCCTTCTGTTCTTCAAGTCCTTAACAACCACAACCTGCTAGGCTCAGATATCCTCATCTCTCACGCCAACTTCCCAAAGGATAACGACGCAGAGCTCGTCAAAAAGCACGATGTCTACATCTCTGCTACGCCCAACACAGAGCTTCAGATGTGCTGGCCACCGGTCGCCCTTCAGCCTGAGTTTCAAGCACACTCTAGCCTCGGAGTTGACTGCCACAGCTGTGGTAGCAGCTTCATGCCTAGCCAGATGCGGCTCGGCTTGCAGTATGCCCGTATCGAACGAAAAGATAATCTTCGAAGACAGGGCAAGTGGAGCCGCCATGTCGGACCGTCGGCAGAGCAGGTCTTCAACCTCGCTACAATTGGCGGTGCAAAGGCGATTGGCATGGCGGGCGAGGTTGGCCAGATCCGCGTTGATGCAAAAGCAGACTTCGTGGTGTTCAACACTGATAGTCCCTCCATGCTTCCAGCTGCTGAAGAGGACCCCATTGCGGCAGTGGTTCTGCATTCGAGTGAGAGAGACGTGGAGACGGTCATTGTTGGTGGCGTGATTAGGAAGGAAAACAGCAAGTTGCTGCCTGTTACAGTCACTGGTGAAGTTGAGGGCGCTAGTGACCTCGGTCTTCACGAAAAAAGCATCGCATGGAAGGACATTGCCAAGAATTTGGTTGAGAGTCGAAAGAGGTTAAATAGGAAGGCAGAAGGTATTGACATGAAGGCGGTGGAAGAGACGATCATGGACAATTTCTACATGAACCGGAAGGATATGCTTGAGCAGTTATTGTTGGTATCACCTCTATCACAGGTGATCTGGTTCGAACAATTGGATTCGGGGGTGACGAAGGGTAATTCTCTGTATTGACTGTTTCCGGTAGTATGTAAAAGAGGGAGGTAACGTAGGATTCTACGTGGTATATAAAAAGGAGGTTCTAACCGTAGGTTGGGTGGGAAGTCGGAATCTATTCAGGGGTCGTAGTTGCCCCCTGCGCTGCCCCGCCTCGAGGTCGAATTGGACTTCCAATCCGACAATTATGAGTACATGTAGTTGAACATCCGCGACCACTCGGTTAAGCGGAGGTCGAGGGCTGCCTTGTCAAATTTCACTTTAATCTTTGTATTTTCTTAGGAAAATTGAAACGCTGACTACACGTAAAAGCCAACAGCATAGCTGGCGGTGTTAGTTAATTCCGCCAGTTTTGAGCAGACCCCTGATCATGGTGGGCACATACTGATCGGGTAGAGGTATCCAAGACAAACATTAGCCATGGACGCAACTCGGCAACTCGAACTTGGTTGTGAATTAGGTCAATACCCGGATGTTCGGCTCATGAACCAGCCATGACTTGAATCGTGGAGCAGTAAATCGAGACGGAGATAGTTACAACCACACGGAGTTATGACTTAAGATGCGGGGAGCTGTCAGCCAACCCCACTTCGGCGGTCTGAGGGCGCCCGTGCCTCAGCCGATTGCAGTTGATGCCGAGTTATCTCGGTTCAGGTATGTGCTAGCGACTGATGGACGCGGATAAGGCCGTTGGTTTTATCGTGTTCTCGGTGCAGCTCACATTAAGTTCTACTGTTGAAGATCAGATCGAAGACCTCGCATGATGTCCTCCCGGTTCCACTTGCCATGGAATGCCAACATAGCGTAGACTTAATGGCGTGATTATAACTACCGCACCCGCTGCCCGTTTGAAGCACAAACCTCCCCTCATGCAATAACCTAGATCAACGAAATCTCACCAAGCAATCATCAACATGCCAGAGTCCAAAGTCATCCCGGCCTCGGCCACACCAGTAGCAAAGCCAACCGCTACTTTTACCGGCGATGTCTATATGGAACTCATCAACCGCGACGAGAGCGCCGTCATCGCCAACGTCACCTTTACCCCATGCGCTCGGACCCACTGGCACACCCACGTCGGCGGGCAGATGATTAGAGTGCTGGCTGGCAGCGGTTGGGTCTGCGACAAGGGCGGCGAGGCTAAGCGAATCAACGCTGGAGACACTGTTTGGGCTCCCCCGGGCACGACTCACTGGCACGGCGCCGACGATGGAAGCATTATGACGCACTTTGTCGTCGGCATTGGGGAAACGAAGTGGCATGAAGCCGTCACGGACGAGGATTACAAGAAGCGATCGGAGTAGGTTTGACAAGTGTGAGTTTTGAAAGGCATGATCTTGGGAGCTATGTAAGGATTTTCTGACACCTGAAAGTCCAGGGCGATAGTGATATCTAAAATACACAGATAGAACTATGCCTCACCAGTCTTCTAGTTGTTCAAAACAACCCATCTGCTATGTTTCTCCTATCCTCGCCTCTCGTACTTTCCGGTGACCTGGATCTGCGGTGTCTGGAAAACATCCCAGTTATCAGCAGCCACAGGGTTTCCGAAAGGCTTCAACGTGGCAAATCGCATGCTGTTTGAGATTATTATCAGCTAGTTCTCGGCACAAATACGAAGATTCACCATTACTTACGTGTAGTTTCCGAGTTCAATTTGGCTTCCGTTGCCAAGCTTCCCGAACCACCAGAACTCGTGGTACGACGCTTGGGTCTGTGCATTGCGGTACAAGTCGACCTCGGGGTAGGTCCAGGTGTCATCTGGGTCGTAGAGAGTAGGGTCAAAGTACGACACACTGCCAGCTACGACGTGACTCGTGGCTGGACCAATGTAGCCGTTTTGGCCGGGAACGGGTGGGTATTCCCATTGCCTATCAGTCCAACCAGCTTCGTAAATCTTGATGCGGGTCAGCTCCCATTCTCACGCTTCTGCGAAGTTGCAACAGGACTTACATCCCATCGGACCTCCTTACTGCCCCAAATGAGTTTTGAGTAGATGATGGGGAAATCGGCGACAGATGGATCTAGATTGAAAGAGTAGACGCTGCCCAGGGTTAGTCTATGGGTCCCCGATGGCCTGAGTGTATAAACTTACTAGTCTCTCTGGGTGGTGAATGGGTACGAGGGACGGTAGATCGGGCTAATTTCGGCTTTCAGATTCGCACCGAGGCCTTCATGGGAATTAGTCAGGTAGATATTAACGTGGAAGATAACAGCGTAATCTCACCTAGGTAGGGCACGGAAAGTTGCTCTCCATTATTGCCCGAGACTATGACCTTTCCGCTGTAGATAGGTAGAGCAGAAGAGTTCCAGCCAAGACCGTCGGGATTGGGAAAGTTGACACTTTGGGTGTTAGCTCACTGCAACATGGGAGGTGTTTTTGCAATGTGCATCTTACCTGACAGTCTTGCTCTCGCCCGGCTTCAGAGTGAAATCTCTCGGCAAAGACACCTCGACAGGCAGGTTCGTGGGCGTCAACTCCGTGAAGCTCTTGAGTCTCTTCTCGCCACCCCACGGTGCGATGAATGGGTACCAGCCAAGAATTTCCACCCCAGCAGCAGCTTCGTAAGAAAGTTTGTAGCTAACATCCTTGGCACCATTGTTCGTAACAGTCACATCGTGGTAACGGCTGAAGTAATGGGTATCATTGAGAGCGATCTTCTCAAAGGCAATGTCGGTGGTGTAGTTGACGATCTTGAAGGCGTTGATGAGACCGTTGCCAACTTGTGCAACTGATGCGGAGAAACCGTAGTCGGTGGCAGTTCCATCAGACCAGGGAAGAGAGGTTCCGCTGGCGATGATTCTTTGGTGTAGGGTCTTGGCAAAGCCCTTGCCTGGAACGAGAAAGTATCAGCTACAGCCCTGATTTCAACAGTCATGCCGAGTGGGAGAACTTACCGTGAACAGATCGGCCGCCGTGGGCGCTGATGAAGAGCGCAGCAACACCTGCTACGTATGGTGTAGCCATCGAGGTACCAGACAGGAGAGCATAGGTATCATCAAGGTAGGTACTGAAGATCTTTGGAGATGTTAGTATAATCTAGAAGCGACATGAGCAATTGTTGAGACTGACTTGGCCACCAGGAGCAGCGATATCAGGCTTGATATCGAGGTCATTTGAAGCACCCCAAGAAGTGAAGGTGTTAGGTCTGCCACCTGCGGGGTATTCCAGACCAACAACCTGCTCAGGGTTGAGAGAAAAGTCCGCGGTGACATTGCCGCCGGCTTGTACCGTCTCAATGATGGCCTTGCCAGCTGCGGCGGTGATAAGAGCAATAAGACCAACATCATCATCAGTTCCGGGAGTGATGATGGGGTTTTCGTTGTTGTAGAACAAGATGTACTCAGCGCCAAGGGCAACTAGGTTGGCCTGCTTAGTCGCGAAAGTGCAAGTGCCCCTTCTCACCAAGGGAATGACGCCCTTGAGGCTTCGTGTACCATTGGGGTAGGGCTCGCAGCCGTCCGCGGGGTCGGTGATGTCGAAGTTCAGAGGGATGACTGGCCAGTCAATAATGTCGGATGAGAAGTAGTAAGTCGAAGGCAAGTATCCAGCCTGCTTGATGTTAGAGACTATGGCATACAATTCGTAATCGAACGTCATACCTTGACAGTCTCGGTATTGCCGTCGAGAACTGATGTCAACTCAAAAGGCGAAGCAGGATACTTCTCGGTCTCCACAGAGGCGACGGCGAGAACATTTTTGCCAGAGGAACCATTGCTTCCGAAGAAGGCACCGGCATCACCCGAGTTACCGTTAGCTATGGTAACTACGACTCCCTCGTCGACCAAGCGAGAAGCGATCTCAGCCCACGCATTCGTAGACCAGCCGCCTGGACCACCGATACTGGCAGTGATGATGTCAACCTGTGTAGGTGTCAGTGCCTGCTGATATCTCTCAAGGTCTGAAAGATGCTTACGCCGTCGGAGTAGGCTCGGAGGAAAGCCTCGATGAGAGTAGAATCGTCCGTAGCATCCTGCCGCATGTCAGAAAAGAGCAAGCCTGCGATGGTTCGGAAGCCGAGTTTACCAATTGAGCAAAGACCTTGTAGGAGTAGAGCGTCGCCTCAGGGGCAACTCCGCTCCACCTGTAGGAAGTAAGCGTCAATTTCTTGTGCAGGCAGCGGAAACTCATTGGTGACCTTACCAGTCGTTCTTTCCAGCAATGATTCCTGCAACGTGGGTTCCTGTACGGTGGTCAGATCTCGCTCATGTATCAGGTGTCACGTCTACATGCCATGTCCAAGCTGGTCCAATGGATCATCATCTGGGGTCTTGTCCTCATAGGGCCAGACTACGCGTGGGCGTTAGAATCTCAGTGAATGCGCACTTTGCTCTCGCGACTTACTGCCGTTGCCGACGAGATCATAACCGCCAGCAACCTTGAAACCCGGACCGAAGCCACCTCCCAGCTGTAAGACGTTCAGCACCCAGAGACAACTCACGTGACGTCAAAGATTTACTTACGGCTGGATGCAGGTACCAAGTTCCAGAGTCAACAACTCCAACCTTGACTCCCTTCCCAAAAATGCCCTTGTCATGGAGCTTGCTCACGCCAGTGGTGTTGTGTGGGCTGTAGTCACCAGCGGCAGCCTCCTCAATCGACTGAAGACCCTCAACAGGGGACAAGCTGACACGGGTGTTCTGCCAAACACGAACGACACCGGCTAGGTTCTGCAGGCTATCAAGGTTATGGGTATCGGTCTCAATGCTGGCGCCGGAGAATATGTCACTCTCGAAGTTCTTGACGACCTTGATGTCGGCTTCGAGGGCGAGGTCGCGACGAGCTTTAGCGGATCCCTGTTGATGAATATTAGATTGGGCCTAAAGATAATATTGGGTGAAGGCTGCGTGGTCTTACCGAGGCATACTCGATGATGTAGCTCTTGGCAATAGGGACAGTAGCGTTGTTGGTCTCATCTGCGGCTTCTGGAGTTTGACGAGTAGCGGAAGACTGTGCGCTCCCCAGAACGGGAAGCGCGAGGAGACTGGCAATGCTCAGCAGATGCATCATGAGGATTCACCCAAGATAGTGCGCCGCTTGAAGCTCTGCCTCTAGAACAGTAAGAAACATACCGGTGGGATGATGCTCTTATAATCACGACTTCTTCACGACTCTGGTGACATTCACTTTACTTCCACCGAAACCCGGCTGCTACTCTCTGTTGCAGCGTTACATTGCCGATACGGCCATGGGCGTAGAGATTCCTGGCGATATCGCCATTGTTGTTGGAATGAGCTTCCTTCTTGGGATGGCTAATATGCCGGGGTCGCACGCGGTATCGGACGATGGTGCAGCACTGATACTGACAATCATACCGTCTTTTTTAAACTTCGTCATAATCATCGACCTTCTATTTAGGTGAAGTTCTCATGATAGTCGAAGAGGTACAAAGTCATCATCACCTCGAGTACGTAGCATCTCGTATCCGAAGTTGACTATGAGCATGCTATCAACGGCGTATTTTACGAATATTGATCCTGAACCTCCATCGCGGTGAACAGCAAACAAAGAGATGTGCTGTGAGAATTGAGGGGTAAACTCGTTCTGTAGTGCTCAATGCTACCTAAGAGACGTTGCCAAGACGCTACCCCTGGAAGAACAAGGTGCAGTTAATGGCAAATTGCAAGTCCAAATCTCGCAAATCTCGTGTTGCGCTCTCCTAGATAACGGGCAGCTGCGTGACTCGGAAAACACGCTGATATTGGCCCGGTCGGTCACTGATTGCGCGAGATGGCACCATTCCTAGTCTAGAGTGCGATTAGGCTTATGACATGTAGTGCAGCTGGGATTAAAATGAACTGCAGAAGCCCATCGTGACCGGATTACAGGGTGAGTAGGACGCGAAAGGGCTGAATGAGCCCTGCCTTTGATAAGTATCCGTTGTCAGGCACCTGCGAGCTGCAGGTTCCTGCATATCCTTTTATCAATCACCTCGTGTTCGACGTGCACATGCGACCCAACCCTTTAAATGGTATCTTGGCCGAAGGGACTGGATCTGATGCAGCGGCAGAGTCCTCATCCGGAAAAGGAGCCATCACTTCGCAATCGGCTGAACGGCTTCAACAAGTCTTGGCCCTTCCGAGAGACAGAATACCAGTGAGGTGATCTTGAATACGATGGATTCATGTACAGCATCCAATGCGGATAAGCACAAATGTCATTAAGGCGAATTTGGCGAAAAGTCCGGAAAAGGGTCCACTTTACCGGGATTGGGCCCGGGAGAGCCCCCGGGCGGGAGATTCGCGCGACACCCGCAGCTGGAGTAAATCTGGACGAGCGGGGCCGATTGCGTCCAACTCAATATTCTTCTTAGACAGTTGACGAAACCAGCCTCTTCCCTGGCCACAAAACTTCACTTTCGATGAGTTCCAATAAGGAGTCTGGTCTTTGACACAAGCTTGTCAATTGCTCAGTGAGATTGGCATTTTGATTACACCTCAGCTGAGAAATACGCATGATCACTTGCTTTATAGCTTTAGCTTATTCCCGGTGCGTAGCAGACTTCTCCTGATGTCCCAGCTCCTCATCACTATGCGCAAGGTGACCGGCTCGGCCTTCGCGGTTATGAAGCTCATCCTCCATCATCTCATCTCCAGCAACCTCTCTCATATCCGAATCGTCAGCCACATCGAAGCTGCGCCGCAGGTGCTCGGGACCGATAAAGGTCAACAACAACACGTAGGCAAACACGCATCCCATGAAGATGCAAATAACCTTGCCATAGTCATAGCGCTTCGTCGTGCCCTTTGGCGTGAGGGGGAAGTTCTCACCGAGGCGAGACTCAATGGTGGAACTGGCCGATGAGACGAGGTTACCCAGCTGGTAGGACGTGCCGACCACAAACGTGCGGAATGCACCGGGGCTGAGTTCCATAAGGTGAATAGGGATTACACCCCAGGCGCCCTGCACGCAGAACTGCTCGAAGAAGGCGGCGGCCATGACTGCCTCGGTCGTGACGAAAGTGTAGGGGTACAGCAAGGCACCTCCCACGACACAGCAGACCATAATACTGAAGCGTCGACCAAAGATCTGACTGCAGTAGCCGACAGTAGTGCCGCCAAGCATAGCACCCAGATTCGCGACGACCTGCGTGACGGTCACCATGTCGGCATTGAAGTTGAACTGGTTCGTCAGCATGGTGGGATAGAGATCTTGACTGCCGTGCGACATAAAGTTGAATCCGGCCATGAGGAGGACCAGGTAAGTCAGGAGCAACCAGTGTCTGCGCAGAGCGACTTTACCCTCTTTCAAAAAGGTGGAGGTGACGCTCGTGTGCCCGGCTTCCTCGGCGCGTCGGCCGGCCGCCTCGCGAATGCGCTTGTGCTCGATAAAGGTGTCGGTCTCGGGCAGCATCAGACGGAACGCGATGAAGAGGACTGGCGGACCGGCTCCGAACCAGAAGAGAGGGCGCCAGCCGTGCGGGGTCGTGTTGACTAGTCCTCGGGAAAAGGCCGCAGCCAATAGGTATCCAAAGGCGTACTGATCGGCATAGTAGAAGGTTAGTCTCGTGATGCGACCAACTGGGGGATTCGGGCCAACGTTGGTGGCTTGGGGGGATGGGTCGTTGGCTTGGGTTCAGGAATCAAGACTTACACCTTGCTGTAAGACGCCGGACATCATTCCGCGGGTCTCTGAGGGGAGGTCTTCGAGGGCGGTTGCTGCTGCGTTGCCGTACAGACCGCCCATGGCGACTCCGAAGAGGGCGCGACATGCCAGGAACTGCTCGTAGGTTTGGCAGAAGCCAGTGCCCTGCGGAAATTGGCTTGTTAGCTTGCAACAAAAAGGTAACAAAGCAGACAACAAAAGGTGGCGCAGAACAAAGGGCAATTGCTGATGTCACCACTGCCACGCATGGCACTAACATCCAGGTGACCGAACAAGATCAACCAAGAGAGAAGAGCTTGGGGGAAGAGAACGGGTTTGTGGAGGGGGGCAGGGATTCCCCAACGGCGCAGCCAAGACGGGAGAGGAGAGAGGGGAAAGCTTGTCTGGCGCCGACCAGGCTCGGCACAGAATTGCCGGTTGAAGCCAACCAACGTTGCGCAGTTAGAGAGAAGAGATGACAAGTAATTTTGCTTACTAGCTCAAGGACGATGAACAGGAGGTTGTTCACGATGAAGGGCCACTTCCTGCCGTAGCGATCTGCTGCGATACCAAAGATGATGGAGCCGACGGATCGGAACATGAGCACCAGGGTGATTCCCCAGGTGATGTCGGTCTTGGACTTGTCAAAAGTTTCGGAGAGTTCGGTGATGGTGAGCGAGACGGTGAAGAAGTCAAAAGCGTCCCAGGTCTATCGAGAATCGTAAGCAGAGGTACGATGTGGTAAGGCTGGTTGAGATGAGGTGGAGGCATACCCAGGCAGCGAAGGCGACGGCGAAGAAGGCCCATTGCCTTCCGTTTATCATCTTGACGAGCCTCAGTGGGTTCGGTGCGCTCAGCATAGGCGGTTTGAGGGTGGTGAAGCGTGTCCTCAGATAGCGGCGGACGGACATGCCGTGCCACGGCTCCTGGTCCCCATGGTGTTCGATATGGGGGCTCTCAGGTTCGACGTGTGGTTTGTCGTGCAGACTGTCCATGATGGGCTGTTTGGTGCAGTCGCGAAAGCAGGCTGAACAGTTACAGATCAAGACCACTGGACACAGCGAGAGTTCGTACGGCAACGCAGTGGTCTTATACGAACTGCGAGACCTGTCGACGACGTAACCCCGTGAGCACTAATTCAGGAGCGGGGTTATCCATGAGTCAAAAGAACCTAGAATGAGGTAGGGCCGACGAGGGTTGACACCAGTTCGGGGAACGTGGATGCCGTTCTCCATGTTAGGGGACACGGGGATGGTTGGAGAGTTCGTTGGCCAGCACATGGGGATAGCACGGTGTTTAGACTTGGAGCACACAACTAAGGTCAGCAAAGCTCGCTCAGTAAGCAGTCAGAAAGTATGCTCGCTCGCGGGCAATGTTATCCAAGATTCTGACCAACAACATTTCTTCTTGCCCTGAAACCTGTAGAGATATCTGACGAAAGGCAATCTAGAGCTCATGAATACGCCGAAGTGTCGCCGCATGATTCAACTGCTGAGTGACAGCTTCCCCAACCGAGCGTCGTCACCCCCAAATGAGACGAACCCTGGGCAACAAAACGATGGGATATCAGAGACTGTGCGTTTCATTGTGACCGTGACATCACATCGAAAAGGCCAAGACGGCAATGGCAAGCTTGCAGCACACCCTTGGGGGGGACAACAAACCCACACACCCCTCTCTGCTGTCGCTGCTAGCCACACAGAACACAAATATTCTCCTCAAAGACCCTCTAGACTAACAGAGACTAGATCCGCCCCCATGGACAAACCCCAACAGCCATTGGCTTGGAAAGAGCTTATCTTCTCTTAGCCACGGCTCCAACCTCCACTCGCTCAGGGACCGGACGGTCGCTAACAATGCGTACAATACGGAGTAGCGGTCGTCAGTTATGCTGGCGTCAGCCCGCCCGTGAGCACCACCACAATCAACGACTGCCCGCTCGTATCTGAAAATTGAAATAATATAAGACTGCCATCGTTCTGTGGCTGGTCTCATAGCTAAGGATCAATCTCTCCCATGCTTCTCGAAGTACCCGGAGTTGCCCCGCACGGTCGGCGCCGAGATCGGCAGAAAGGTGCCGGGGTAGAGTGGGACAGGCTACCGGATAGTGGGATTTCGGTGTTCCTTCCATCCTATCCAAACTCGTCGCACCCCGGGCACGTTAAGCTCTTTGCGTGATTCACTACCTGCATGCTGTTTTCTTTTAATCACATAGCCGCGGAGCCGCGTTTGCGGCTCGGACGAGCGGCCGGGATGGCGCCGCTCACTGCTGGACGGCCACCGTTGATCAACCGTACCAGCAGAGGAGCCAAAACCTGAGAAACACATGCTGCAGTGTCACGGTAACATCACCCAGTCTCTTGAGGCTCGAATTGACTAAACGTGTGGTTGATAAGTAATATCATGCGAAAGGTAGGCTTTCTTAATCGGAGATCTTTTTTATCAACCACGGCCTATCTGCCGGTGTAAGTTGACAATCTTAAGGTAGGGGAAATCTACGCGACAGGAAGCTTAACCCCAGTCTCCTCCTCGAGCAGCTTCAAGAGCTGGTCTTGCCTTTGCTTCTCCTTTGTGAATGGCACGGGAGTGTCCTCCTGTCCGGGAGGCTTGAAGTACTTCCCAGTAACATCTCCAGCACCAGTTCCCTCCGCCAGCAACACATAGCTTGCCACTCCATCCTCTGCCTTATCAGGCGCGCTCGAACCACCCATCTTGGTCGGGACCCAACCAGGATCAACCGAGTTACTCTTCACATCCGGCCACAGATGAGCAACGGCGTTGGCCAACGTGGCGACGTACAGCTTCGAGTCGCAATACGCCTGCGTGTCATTCCACCCTCCCTCTCCGCGCTCGCGCCATGTCGGGTCGTTGAAGCTGGTATCGCCGCTCTTGTGCATGCCGGAAGAGATGTAAACGATCCTCTTGGGCTTATTGATCAAGGATGTGAGGATGTAGGGTGCAAAGACGTTGACAGCAATCAGGCTTGGCAGTCCGAGATCGGTCTTGCGGTAGTGCCCGAGGTAGAGGCCGGCGTTGTGAATGACGACGTCAAATGTTCCCAGCTTGTTGGCATCCTCGGCGAGTTTCTTCACCTCTGCAATCTTGGAGAGGTCGCCGATGAGCACTGTTTCGGCGCCTGGCACGGCCGATTTCGCATCTTCGGCTCGCTGGGCGTTGCGGGCGTGAATGACGACTTGGTGTCCGTTCTTGAGGAGAGTGCGGGCAGCGACGGCGCCAAGTCCGTCGGAAGAACCTGTGATGAGAATTCGAGCCATTGTGTCGATGTTTGACAAAGTTCTTTTTCTGTCGGGATGACTGTGATAGATGTAATGTTGAGCAGAACGCAGTCATGTAGTCTTGGAAGGCAATTAAGGTAGCGAACTAATCGCGCAAGCCGGCTGGAAGGTTAATCCGCTCAACTTCAATAATCGCGAGTCGCGAGCGGGGGTGTGGGGTTGGATTGTGAATACGATTAAAGGATGTGGGACTCAATTACGTGGTCTCATTATTGCATTAATTATAGACTTCACCAAAGATTCAGACACAATCAAAAAATCTGTCTCAAGTTCAAGATCATCACCTCGACTTGAGATACCAAAGACGAGTTCTACCGTGCAACTAGAAAACGATATAATAAATTACTGCTCAATCAAATCTTGAGATAACCATCGAGCTTTCCTCACACAACATACCTATGACAACCATCACTCTTCTATCTATTGTCTGTCACCACGACTATCCTTCCTTTTCACAACTGGCTTTTTCAGTGAATTCACCATCTAACATTCATTAAATGTCTTTGAGAATCGGTGCATGTAGAATCGTCCAATTAGACCTGTCAACTAAGGGCCAACTCATACGAAGTATCTATCTACGAGAACGACGAAACTACATGTACCCAATGCCCACGGATACGGCCTAAGCCCCAGATGAAGGGACCTCCAGATCCTTCTGCAGGTAATACTGATAGTGTGAACGGCAACTTCAGTCTTAACTTGTCTATCTCAAATATTCCGAGCGCACCGCTTCCTAAATGCCAGTACGAAAAAATCATGTCCTCCCCAAAGTGTGTCCAGTTTCAAAATGAAACTTGAGAAAGGACGACCGGCAAAATATACTTTGTGGTCCCTCTAGGCTGTACAACCTTTTGACTGCCATGGCAATCGCGCCAGGGCAGAAATCTCGAGGTTTCTCAGGGGAAGGTGCACATTACACCTGCCCAATATATAAGGAGATGTAAGCGCGTACCTAAGGCCAAGCAAGATGACTGGCAGATGTAATATAGGTTCACCTCAGGACTCGGCTGTTTTTTGATGGGCACTTGCTCGATCCCTCCTCCTACCTGGCATTCTCATAGATGTACTTCCACCACCTCTTTCTACATGTCATGTTTCCGGTCAGGAATTCTTGACTTGTTAGGGTGGTAAGATACCAAAATCACGTCGCAACATGCAATACATACTAGTAATCTTGCGGGAGGTGGAGTTTGACATTTCATCCCGATCCTTTCTTGGGGATTTATGCGATGATGACAGAGCGAGACAGATCAACGGTCCAGGCCCTGGCGCCTTTGTCTTCTTAAATTCAACCACTTGCAGTCGATTTAGGATGAAAATCGTCCCTGTACGGTCACTAGTTTTCAGATCTAGGACCAAATGCACTAGGTCACTAGGTCTCACTAAAGCATATCGACCCGGAATCCTTTCACAGTTGTGTATCCAGCTGCCAAGGGTATGCCGGTTCCAGTGGGCTTAGCTCAGCCTTGTCTACCCAGCTACGCGGTGTGCTAGTGACGGCCTAGGTGTAATAACGCTAGAACTATCGTCAGCAACCGCATTGGACGGACCGCTATACAAGAGGCAGAAACAGGCCGGCGCGGTGACGGTCACGAACTCAAAATTCAAGCCAGGGATTTGGCCACCGGCACTTCAGGGTAAATTCATAACCCATGATCATAATGACCTGCATTCCCAACGTGCTTAGGTTCGGAAAAACACGTCCCGCCAAAAAAAGTGATCGTGTCGTTGTAGGTCCAGGTGATAAGTGTGTTCAAGGCAGACAATCCCGAAATTAAGATGAACGTAAACGGCTAACTGCTGTCACGTCACTGGACCGACCAGGCTGAAAGTTCCTGGGAACCTTTGCCATCATTATCATTGTCGAGCACCTCAGTTTGAATCCCACTCTAGATAGCATTATGGGTACGATCATGGATGCTAGGATGCTCGTCGGCCATCGGGTCGAATGAAGCATTCGTGCTTGTATCACGTATCAAGTTGATCCAAGGTTCCATACTAGGCCCCTGTCACATACTTCCATTGTGAGATCCCGCAGATGCTCGCTTATTTATCCCACCGGCAAGACAGTCTGTGGCGTTGTTGTCTCGGCGACTAGTGCTGAATACATGGTTCGATCGCCACGGCGCTAGCCTAAAGACTTTGACAAAGACACCCCGCGTTCGTCTGGTGTTCTCTGAATTCGAACCCCTGACCACCGGCTCCGATACAAGATGTTGCCGTGCCCGGCCTTGAGTCGCGCTTTTCGGGAGGGGAGAAATAGACGGGTGGTCTCCGATCATCCATCACGCCGGGTGAGACGCTTCAGTGTCTCTCCTTCGTCATGGAAACGAAGCGAATCATGAAGTTGGGTGGTGTGCTACTCGTGGCCGCCGTGGCCCAGGCGACATTCACACCCGGTTTGAACTCATCCTCTCTGACGACCCTCATTACGAGAGTCCCCCAATGCGCGGTAGGCTCATCCAAGTACCAAAACCGCAAGAGAAGACGTTCTGACCCACAGCTGTCAAATTACAGATGGCATGCCTCATCGACGGGTACCACTCCACCAACTGCCCCATTGACAAGTTAGCAGACTGCTTCTGTACGGACATCCCATTGCAGACGCACAGTTCGCAGTGTGTACAGCTGTAATGCGACTTCAACGACCAAATCGGTACGTCAGACTTAGATGCCGGAGCCCTAACTCACGCGATTGTGCTAACTAGAAGCCCTGGAGCCACCGTCAACGTTACCCAAGAGCTGTGCAATGGCTACCCCAATGAACCGCGAGCACGACCCGCCAAGTTCTTGTCCGTCGGCCTTCCTACCATGACTCTTGTGGTTGTGCTCCTTCGATGCGCGACCCAGATCCATGTTTCTAGGCGGTTATGGTGGGACGACGGTGCGGCTTTGTTGGCTATGGTAAGTCTTCTGCGGCATGTAGATGAGAACACTGAGCCTAATACTTGCAGGCGCTCCTGGCAGTAATATCGGTTCTCGGCTACGCAAGTACGTCCTGCTATCACCCCGTTCCGGATCAATCAGAGGCGTCCATACTCACCTGAATGACCCATTAGATGAAGACATGGGGTTCGGACACCACTACTGGAACATCGACCCCGGGAACAGCAAGACGATCTTGCAGGTATGAGACTTCCCCTGTATACTTGTTGTCGTTAGCTGACGATTCTATGTAGATCATCTATGTATTGCAAATGCTCTACATTTTCGTACAGTACGTCAAAAGCCCACCAGCGAGCAAGAGGAACGACGATGACTGACCACTCTCTCATGCAGAGCATTCGCCAAAATCTCCATCGCTTGCTTCTACTCTCGCGTCTTCGCTAGCAAGACCTTTCGCCTGAAGACAAACATCTTCATGATCTTCCTTACAACACGCAGCCTTCTGTTCCTACTTCTCATCATCTTCCAATGTACCCCGATCCAGTCCATCTGGAACCGAGCCATCCCGAGCCAGTGCCTTAATATTTCAGCTATTAGTAACGGCGGCGCGGCCTTTAGCATTTTCGAGGATATGATCCTCATTACCCTCCCTATCTCGGAGCTTCCAAAACTTCAGCTGGATAGGAAGAAGAAGGCCGCTTTGTTCGGCATGTTCGCCCTGGGCTCCTTGTGAGTAGTCGTCCATGGTGCTGCGAGAATATAATGAAGGCTAACGCGCAGGCGAACTAGTGCATGTATTGGTAGTATGATCCGACTGAAATATATGGTCACGTTTGCTCATTCCTTTGACCCTACTTGTACGTCATTCACCCATATGCCCAGTCTCAGGCTCTCGTGCTAAGCTTTCCTGATCTCAGGGGACTACGTGGACGTCGCCGACTGGTCTTCCCTCGAGCTCAACGCCGCTGTGATGTGTGGCAGCCTCCCAGCCCTCCGACCCCTCTTCATCAAAGCGCGGACCCTTGTATCTGCCATCAAGCTGTCCTCAGGGAGCGGCGTGCCCACGTCCACCAGCGGCAAGCTTGATCAGCACCAGCAACGGCATGGTTTCGCGATGGGCAACATTGCACCGCGCCCTTCGAGATCCCACCAGGCCAGCGGCCAGTCGTGGCCCGCGGACGCGGACACAAACCATAAGCCCATTAGGCTGGACTCCCTTAAAATCGAGTCGGCGGCGAGCGACAGCAAATCTGCCCACTACTGCCGAGAGACGGCGATCAAGTCGAGCGGTAGCGATTTGGACAGCGGACAGTGGTCGGCGGGTGCCTCCTCGGCGGCGTTTGATGGGGAGCAAATGAAAAGCCCAAGTATTAGAAAACAGCTAAGTACTGTAGTCATAACTCCGACTTTAGGTTATTGCCTACTCAGAAGCTTCAATTTCTTCTATAGTCCACGTCGTGTTGCTCTCTGCGCCTGGCGGACTGAGGCATTGATTTCGTGACACAGGTCCAAAAACCTCGACTGTCGCTGGGGGTGAAGTTCACAAACCGTCTAAAATCGTTCCTGAAATCATATGGAACTCGCGACCTCTGAACGAGCTCTTGCCTGATACACCTATACGTCTGCTAATGACAAAAATATCATATTACTTCAATGGATGTAGAGAGGGGCTCTGGAGCTAAGCAGCGGGATCTTTGATCCGTGTACTGCGAGATATCTCGGGAGTACAGTGTTTCTTATACGTTCGCAAAGTTGAGTCCTTGGAGAAGGCCTTTACCGCAAACGAGTGGATCGCTGCGGGAAACGAACTCGTTCTTGAGAAGCAGGCCCATTTCTTCATGTTGGGATGACCCTTTACAAGAAGCTGCGAAGGGCTCTAGCCAGGTAAAGCGAGGAAGTCATCTTTCGGTTCCGTTGCCGTTCGGAAAGAATATAGGTTGCGGAAATGGGAAAAGACTTGTCTCTGGGTCTGGGCTTATGTTGACTGCGACTCACGGCATATGGCGCTGGCAGCCAAGGCAGTGGGGGTCAAATTCAGTCATCTACACATTGTCTCTAACAACATGGCGGACGAAGATGGCGTGAATTTGTCAAATGAGGACCGACACGAGAACCAAAGTAAAACTTGAAGGGAGAGTTGGTATTGGGAAACTGAGAACATTTTACAAAAGACTTTTATCACAACGCGAGGTAGCAAGCGGAAAACATATATAGTAGAAAGTGGCCTGATTCCTCTAAGTGGAAGACCCGTATGAGGGTCGTATCTATATACCGTACGAGACGGGTAATCGGCTTATAGAAAGCGATATCGTACGGCAGTAATCGGCAGCGCCACGTGTGGCGCTGCGACAACTTTTGCGACTTGGGACACATAAACCGTGGAGTGCAACACAATACCCAAATCTACATAGACAGAATCATACATGGTGAGGCGCAAGAATACCTCGAAACAAGTATCAGAGCGAATTTGATCAAGATGAGATTTTCTACGCAAAGTTTCTGTGGCTTACTCGAGACTCGTCAGTGTGAAACGGCGCTGGAACTGTTTCTAAGTGCAATGGTGAGCCTTCTTGCTTGGTACAGGAACCTGGGGACCGCGGCGGACATTTGTTAAAATCCCAAGCCAGTGAAGTAATCGCATATACGGATTTCGGCCACATGCCACAACGGCGCTTGGGCATTTACATTGATAGAGGGACAGCTATAGATCCACACACTTTGAGCAGCCTCTCTGCCAGACAGGGGCGAATGGGTTGTGGCACTATCTTTACACAGCGATATTAACACGGAGTTTCAGAGTCACTGACTCGAGGACCAGCCCTACCTCCTGCCAAGCACATGGCACCCATAGCATAGCGGCGCTTGGTCGCGTACGGAGTAGATTCTGGACACAATACTACCGCGTTTATCAATCGGGTTTAGGCCATAGCTCTCGGCGGCCCGCGGAAGCGGGAAGCGGACTGGTCATGTCGGCGAGGAGTGCGAACCGAGGGCTCCGTGAATCAGGGGCTCTGCCGCCATTACCGCTCCTCCCAAGAAATTGTCTTGATGCCGACCCATCTCTGTTGGTTTAGGTGGATTTAGGTACTCTATTGCTATCTCAGCCCTGCGTTCAGCGTCTTGATATGGAAGGTACTGCTGTCATAGTATGAGCATATAAAAGGGCGCAGTCAGCTCTTCGCTCGGTGACTCGTGATGTCTTAGCACGCTCAACTTCCACCCTCGCTCGTATCTTATACAGTCACTCTTTTGTTTGTTGACACACTTGCAAAATGCAGATATTCACTCTTTTGACATCGCTCGTTGTGGCACTTTCAGTCCAGGCTCGACACCATAACGGAGCGGCGGTGGCTTATGAGTTGCTGGACAGAGCCGAACATTACGAACATACCGCCCACCGGCACGATGGCCTGATTCCCCGTCAAACAGATCCCCTGGATCCCACTGTAACACCTCCGCCGTCTTTCAACTCGACGGGCCCAAGCACATTTTCAACTCATTTCTTCACCAATTCCACGACAATGTACCGTAATACGACGTCGTCCAGATCATCTTCCACATCTGCAAGTTCGAAGAGCTCAAGCAAGAAATCTTCAAGTTCTAGCAAGACTTCAAGCAGGAGCTCAACGTCATCAGGCTCTAGCACGGCCTCCTCGTCCAGCGGCAGTAGCTCTCGTGCGTCTTCGTCTTCGGGATCCCAGACAAGCAGCTCTCAAGGCTCCTCCTCCTTTACGTCTAGCTTCAGCTCCAGTGTACCTCCATCGTCGACACTAACTTCTGGCGCATCTTCAACTGGCACTCGGGCTTTCACCACCTCGGGAAGTACTTCGGCAGGAACATCATCCAACTCAGCATCTAGCACAGGTTCAAAGCCCACTGAATCGAGTGGAATCTACGCAAATATATGTCTCGTCAGAAACCTTCTCCCTGACGATATCTTCAGGTGTATTATGGTCTACGAGTTACACAACAGCTACTTACACCACTGTAGACGCTAATGGAAACCCATATGTCCCCGTGGCCCCAATTGCTATCCCCGTGATTGGCGGTGTGCCCGTTGTTCCTCCCGTTGGTGGCGGCCGTGGAGGGGGAGGGGGAGCAGGGGGTGCGGAGTCGACGACCACCACGACTAGCTCTAGTCCGCCAACGCCAACTAGCTCGAAAACAGCAAGCATCTCTTCGAGCTCGACCCCGCCAATCACATCAGCTATTGAGTCATCTTCAGGTTCATCGATCGTGGAGGTCATAACGGCAACCTCTCCTGAGACCACAATTGAAGTCATCGAGACTGCCACGTCCGCTGAGCCGGCTTTAACTAGTGCTGCGGCACCCCCAGTTCCGTGCTATGTAAGTAACACTTGCCCCTGCCTCTTCGGAGGACGGATATGGAACGCAGCAACCTTTCCGGATCCGTTTCCTTTGGTCCTTTACTGATAGATATCGTATAGAACTACGACTGGAAATCATACGGGTGGTGCTGCCCCGGTCCAGACTCTCCTTGTCAGAACGACCTGGGCACCTGTTACTTCGATGGTACGGGAGCTACTAATGTATTGCCAAATACGGCTGCTTGTCCGCCTGGAGAGGGGGCAAGAAGTTGAAAGGGTGAGGCCGAGTGAGAGATATTGGGTATGATACATGTAGAACGGGCGGAGTTAGAGTGTGCTTGGACTAAGGTAGAGTGGGATTGCAAGGGTACATCTGGGGTATTATTACAGGGTACATGTAAGTACTAAGTACGAATACATAGGCTTGGCAAATATGGTCAAAGGTTATTTCAGCCCCTACAGTCGACATGGCCTTTGATTGCACGACAAGATTCCTCTAGATGTGTGACATAGTCACTTAGTTCAGTCAGTTACTTCATTCTTGGGGACCCGGAAATCCTCCTTAGGCCCGTCTGAAGCCGTGTGAGTACTCATGGATCGACACGGGAGATTCCCGCGGCACTATTGAGATATTTGAGACTTTTATTAAAGCGGAATACGTGCTAAGCAAAGCTCCTAAAGTAAGTACCTGGTCAACATGCTATGATCTATGTAGTCTAAAAGTCCTGGCGGAATCTCGGGCTCCTTCTAATCCTCTCCCCAAAAGTATACAATATCCACGGCACTGGCGCAGCGGCGAGTGTCAAGAGTCCCAGCAGGGTGTTTCCCCATCCAAGGCCCAATTTGTTATACAACTGCAATCCTCCGAGAGGAAGCAGAGCGCCCAGAAGACTCCTCAACACAGCATTTGCAGCAGTGACGGAAGCAGCGTAGAGCGTGAATGCGTCGACCAAGTATGTGTTGATCGTCATGAGAATACCAATAGAGCCGAAACCCATGATACCGGTGCCGATCATCGGCAGAATCCAGTGGAGCTGCTTGTCCGCCGTCCAGCCATACATCATGAGACCGATAGGAATCGTGAGTGACGAAGGCACCGTAAGAATGAGGTGGAGGCGGTCCTCGGGCTTGGGCTCCTTGCCTTCAGCTTGGCGGTTCTGAATGATCTTATCCGACAAGGTACCGACGTAGGCAAGACCGAGAATGTTGCCGACACCACCTCCAATGAACGAGAGACCAGCTCCGACGGAACCGAAGCCATACGTATCGCGGTAAACAAAGGTGAAAGTGGTAAAGAGGATGTAGAGGAAGCCGTAAAGCATGGCGACGTAAAGACACAGGATCATGACGACTGCAGAGCGGAAGAACATCCGGCCTGGACGAATGATGGCTGTGAGGAAGATCTGGCGCGGGGTGCCCTTCTTCCTCATTCTTGACTGGTACTTTTCGTTACCAGTCTCTTTGCGCAAGCGGGCGGCTTTCCGTTCCAAGAGTACTGGCGCGTAAGACTCTTTGAGGACAAAGAAGGAGACTAAAGTCACTGCGCCGGCCTAGGATAGAAGATTAGTCGGCGCATTTAACGGGTTGACTCAGCCGAGAAATACGTACGGTTATTGTGATGATCCAGAAGACCCATCTCCAGCCCTTGGCTTCTACCAGGAAACCAGCACAGACAGGTCCTACGACAGGGCCAAGGAGAGGTCCAAGACTCCAGATGCTGATGTAGAAGCCTCTCTTCTCAACGGGCATCATATCCGCAATCGATCCAGCGCCGCAGGTAATGACGGCTACACCAGAGAAACCGGCCAAGAAGCGGAAGGCGATGAGCATATCGATGTTTGTCGCAAGTCCACAGGCAGCGGAAAAAACAACGAAAAGGGCGTTGCAGACGTGGTAGATGTAGACGCGGCCGTACAGCTCGCTTAGCGGCGAAATAATTAGAGGGCCCAAAGCAAAGCCGAGCACGAACACAGAGACAACAAATGTTGAGATCGATTCGTCGGTTTCGTTGAATTCGGCCATGACTTGTGGGATACCGGGGGCGAACATTGACGACGCCAGGGGCCTAAAGTCGGGTCAGTCATTTTCCAGAGGCTAGAAATCATATCCTGGGGATCTTTTCGTACGTGAGGAAAGTGATAAAGGAGAGCGTCGCGATAATGCCCAGTTTGCGATTCATCGTCCAGTTCATGGGGTTCTCTGGATCCTGATCGCCAGACCACCATACAGAGAACTCGCTTTCCGGCTCGGCAGCATCATCGACGATTGTGTTGACGCTGTTCGCATTTAGCTCGGCGTTTGTGGCTTCTTCGTCGTCTCCTCGTAAGTTAGGTGAAGTAGCATTGGAACTTGTTTCGGTAATGGGGAGTTTCTCGGCCTCCGGAGGGGGCGACTCGATGATTGGTGACTTCATGCTGGTGTGTGGTCTCTCTTGCACTGGTGTGTTGGAGGGCAAGAGAAGAATGGTGGTTGGTGTTGGCAACTAGTCAAAGTCGGAAACTTTCCAGCAGAGTTGAGAGGAGGCGGTTGTGTAGTAGTATATAAACACTATTGAGCCCAGTATCTCACTAATAGAAAAGGTGGAATACGTCGGGTTCGGGTTGGTAGATCCATCCGCTGTCTCGTTAGGCGTTTCCGAGATTCATGAAAGCGAGGAAAACGAATCGCATATGCCCCGTCAGCTTTCGTAGGCTCTATTTTGACAAGTGAGGAGGTGGAAAAGGAAAAGGTAGGCTGCAGGCCATTATCAGAGACGGACTGGAAGTCGCACAAGTTGGATTGATCTTCTCGGTGGGCCAGGCAGTGCAGGTGGCCAGTGATCCTCGAAAGCGAGACCGAAGGTCTGGGGGGTGACAGGCCCACAAGCTATTAGAGGCCTCTCTTCTCGAGGAACGACTTGCATCTAGGCTCTAGCTTGGTGTCCTATGACGGCTCTGCTGATCAAAGGGTAAGCTAAAAATATGCGAAAATTCCTGGAAAAGGTATTTCGCATGTATGTGCTTGTGGCACTCAGGGGCGATTACTATGGAGACGGTGTTCAACAAGAGCAGAGTTATGACATCGAAGGTGAAGGTTGCGCTTTGCATCATCAACGATCTTGAACATTCGCAAAATGGCACTCATAGAGGAATCCACGAGCTGAAACCCAACGCAGAGAAAATTCCCAGCAGCGTGGATGAGCAAGAGCCAAGTTCATCTCAAAGAAGCCCTGTCAATCGGCCATCAGTTCTCCTCTCTGCCATCCCTATGAAGTTACGATGGCAAGGGAGGGGATGAAAGCGAGCATAGTCCATTTCGGCAAGTTGAGACCGATGATTGGGGGAAATCCTTGTAGCTGCCGTGTCGCTGTGCTCGGTTTCGGTAACGGGCATGGAGGGGGGGAATAGGAAAAGAAAAGCGTGAAATGTGATAGGGGCTAGCTAGGCTGTGCACCCACACCAATTCTCCGAGGACGCCTAGGTGGACCACACTTTGCTGTTCGAGCATAGAAAAAGCTTAAAGGTCCTCTAGAACCCCATACCGAGCGGTACGGGAGATCCTTGAAATTGCCGAATTTTCCGCATTCTCCTTTATCGTATTCCGGACTTAGTAAACATGAATCCGTACTAGGAGTTGATGTTAACTACATATTAACCAAGCTGTTCATTGCCAAGCGATTACGAATGAGGGACAGAGAGAAAGCGAACTAATCATTTGGCTAATTTATAATCCCCAAGTATTTCGCACATGCTTTTGAAAACTCGCTGACTGCCTTGAACTCTTCGAAGTCTTCACATTAAACCAGCATACTTGTAGTGTGTTGTCAAGTCAACTGCTCACGCCGATCTTGCCGATAGAAAGAACGTTCACTCATGATTTCTACTATCTTCTTACACAGCTTACTGCTTCAATGGGGACCTTTGGATTTTGTCTAGGTAGGTATATGTTGTGATTTGTAAGGTGGTAAATTTGGCAAATGATGAGATGGCAACTCCTGATGGAAAATTTTGAGACAGGGTCCATCAAATCTCGATCAAGGCCATTGTATGAACGACCTCCTAGAAGAGAACCGTTCTTTCATACCCCTCTGAATTTCGTTGTCAGTTCCACCATTGAAGCCTTCTATCTGCATCAGCCTTGGGCATATTCAGCCGCAAGAGATTACTCGGATTGCCTTTGGTGACTAGGAAAAGCGATCTTGTTCGCACTTTCATTACTCAAAACTCGGCGCTCGCCTTGTCTGAATTTTGTCTGGACGATCTACTTAAGCAATTTAAAATGCATCGTCTATCCTTGTTTCCGCCCGCTTCTCACGGATACTTCCATCGCGCGAACTCAAGAACTGAAGGACTAAGATAAAAGATAGAGGACCTTACTAGGCTTCAACACAACAGCTGATAAGTCTATGTTACCGTCCAATTTCCATCCGAAATTCCTTGGCATGGCTTGCTCATCGATATTCCTTTGTCCTCATCCATTGCAAAGGCTTCAACTTTGGACCGGCTCGAGGCACATTTCGATGCAGATACTCATCTTCTGGCTTTAAATTTGGAGGTGTACACAACTCGGAAGGGGTTGGTGTATACAGAGCCCCTTCTACTCGGTGTGATCGTGACAGCGCTGGCAGTTGACCTTGCCCACATGCAGGCATGAACTCACAATTAGGATCATGTGCCATCAAGTTATTAGATTCTAGATTTGTAACTCCAAGGTTATTGCGACGCCATACTAGGTAAGTACTTAGCTAGGCACAAGAGTGAAGTTTTTCATATATTCGATAATAATGAGGTGGGCCAAGTTTAAAAGTCCACACTGCTTGTGCGTGTAGCTGTTGGTCCCTACTTCTCGATGTCTCTAGACATGTCGGCACATAAGTTGTCGTCAAGTATTGAAGCCTCAACATTGTTTTAAGAGACAAGGCACGATTTTGGACCCCCAGTGGCATGCCTTAATCGCCAATAAATGTTGACTAGGTGGTCATGTGAGAATCTCCGTCCGTCAGGGCGACAACTCGGACCCCGCACTTCCCCGCCGAGTGTTTTCGGCGGGCCTTCTCCGCGTATCCACCACATCATCTTCTACTGAGTAAGGTACTATCCGTACCATGAATGGCTTCCATCTAGTTGCCCTTACCTTACTCTATGAATCGGAACGCAGCTTATTTGTCACATATGACTTCCCCACTTGAATAATCCGGGAAAGTAGTTCCTAAGGGTAACACGGTTGCCGTTCAAGTTGTTGCTATTGGACTTCATCATGAGAAAGCGGAGTAATCCACCTCCAACAAAGCTACTATGCAAGTGAGGGTACGGAGTAGTCCACCAGTCAAGCCTTTGTTGTGTAAGAGTTCGACCGATACTATCAAGGACGCGGAGTAGTCCGGTGTCGGGACTGAACCGGCTTCTCTAGTTGAGGGCATCAGAAGTTCTTTGCAGTTGTCAAGATGGAAGGCTCTGAGTTATAAAACTTCAGCCACGACTGCCCCGAAACCTTATTCTGAGGTATTAAGAAAGCCAAGAGTCGCAATGGTGAGATCTTCGGTCGCATGGAGTCTGGCAGTCTTGCCACTCGCCATTGTCGCATACTTTACTGATCTCCCTGCGACTTTTAACGGTACACCCGCAAGATGGGCCTGCGTATCATATGGAGACCATTCTGTGGCTGTTCTTCCAGGGTCATTCAACCGCTCCGCCATGGATGCTCTTTACAAAGGATATGCCACCGATCCAGAGCTAGAAAAGAGGTACGTGACATGTCTTTGATCGTCACCTTGATAAGGCTCAACTAAACAACCAGGAATGCCTTCCTCAATACCACGAACTTCATAGCCTATGACGAAAGATTCATGGATATCCTTGG
Organism: Colletotrichum salicis; assembly: GCA_001563125.1. Taxonomy (NCBI): domain Eukaryota; kingdom Fungi; phylum Ascomycota; class Sordariomycetes; order Glomerellales; family Glomerellaceae; genus Colletotrichum; species Colletotrichum salicis. The sequence goes on from JFFI01002594.1 coordinate 25,907, forward strand.
ACCTAAGGCTGCAATCACGCAGGTCCAAAAGCTTGCATCTCAGAGTCATGAGGCACCATGTTTCAATAAGGACACCAATGAACTCTTCTTCGTCGAGTAGGGACCCCCAGGAGGTGACGACGGTACCCACAACTGGCAGTATCTGCTGAATACCAAGAACAATACCCTCAGAAGGGTCACAACAAACCCGCCCACCATCAATGCCCCTGGGTGTGTGTACCACAAGGGAGCTGATCACGTCGTAACAGATGGTAGACACAACCAGAATGGTGCTCTCGTTCGCATTGATCCTGCAACACTGAAGAAGACTGTGTTGTTGAACAGCTACTACGAGCAGCCCTTTGGAGGTCTCAATGATCTCGAGATTGACGCTTATGGAAACTTCTGGTTCACGGATTCAAAGTCTGGTTGGGTAGGTCGTCACCTTTCGTAGAGTATATGCACTGCAAAACCCAATCCCACGTGTGTGGCTAACATTGGCTACTACAGGGCCGGGACCTGACGGAGTAAACTCCCCCAACGAACCAAACTGTTTACATGGTAAACAGCACAACCATGCGGCTGAGAGTGGTGCATATTACAACGGGAAACGCTAACGGAGTTGCGGTCTCGCCACTCCAAGACGGCCGTCATGTGTTGTATCTTCCTGACACCGGTGTCTCCGAAGCCAAGCCCGTGGATAGGAAGAATCCGTACGGCAACCGCGCCCTCTTTGCGTACGACGTTGCAGCTGGAGGCGTTCTCACCAATGCTCGCTTCTTGAATAATCCTATTTCGTATTTCTACGATGGGATTCGGGTTTCTAGAAACGGTTGGATCTTTGTCGGAGCTGGTGACGGAGTGGATGTCACTGACCCCGTCTCTGGACCAACTCTTGGCACCATACGCGTCGGTGGAGGAAGCAATCTGGCAGTGAACATGGCATTTGGCGAGAATCAGCTGTGGATCGTGGGTAGAGGGGGGAGTTTGACATGTTACTGGTGTCGCGGAGAGATTGGATCGAGACTGGTAACTACACGGGAAGCTTTCGGATTTCTGAGTTTATGAATCATTTCAAACTTCGATGATCGTAACTCAATAAACTCAAAGGTGGAGATATAATCACTAGGGCGCAAAGAATTACCAAATATCAAACACGAGGTATTTTGAAACGCTCAAAGCACTATCGCTACAATTTCTCGTCTTAGTAGACGTACACAAACTCGTCATTCTGGCGGTCAGTCAAGTCCAAGAATGCGTTGTCTCCCAACTGAGCACCGGTCTCATCATTCTGTGCGCTGACGTAGTGGTGCTCCATACTGAGATCCTTGATCTTTCTCGGCTTGCCATTGGCCACTCTCTTGCGCTCCTGCATCTTATTGGAGATGAAGAGGTTGATGACTTGCAGGCCGATAACAGCGAGCAAGGCACAGGTGATGCCCATGACCTTGGTGAGGCCAGGCTTGTACTCGGGCGCGTCCTTGGAGTTGAAGAGAAGGGGGCCGATGATGTTACCGGCTGAGGACCCGGCATTGTACAGGGACATGATGACGGACTTCTTGGTGGTGCCCGCAATGTTGGAAATCATCCAAGAAACGATAAGGGGGTTGCCGCCGAAGAGGAAGGCGAGCATGTAATATGCGGCCAAGAGAGGGGGTATGCTGCTTCTAGGAAGAACATAGAGCATAATCGCGCCAGTGAGGACAGGGGCGAGAATTGCAGCGAGGAAGGCCGACTTGATGCGGAATCGGTGGGCGAGGTAGGAAGCCGGGAAGATAACGATGAGCTGAACGAAGCCGAAGGGGATGTTGAGCAGGGAGCTCTTCATGCTGTCGAAGCCGAAACCAGAAATAACAATGGGGCCGAAGGTGTTCGTCACAGCGGCGGTAACATTCAGACACACGGCCATACCAACGAACAACCAACTCTTTGGCTCGTAAAGAGCTTCCCACACTTGGCTCCACTTGAACTCGTTTCCTCCCGTACCGGTTTGGTTGGCGCGAAGACGCTCGATAGCCTGCAGCTTCTCGTGCTCGGTGAGGAATCGTGCAGATGGGATATCGCTATCGAGGAAGTACCAGACGACGGGGGCAGTGAGGACGGTAATCAGACCAACAAAGATGAAGAGAATCTGCCACGAGTGGATGGATCCGTTGATCTGACCCAAGCCGTACGAGACAGAGGCGGCGAACATGGTAGCCAGGCCGTTGGTGCCGTACCAGCATGCCACGCGCATTGGCTGCTCAGCGCGACGGTACCACTGCGATGTGATGACGGAGAAAAGGGGAAGGCAGCCAGCCTCAAACAAGCCCAGCAGGAAGCGAGTCGCCAAAAGTCCTCCGTAGTTGTGGCATGCAGCCATGCACACCTGCGCGATACCCCAACCCAGGACCAAGACGGGCATCAGGATGCGGTGCGGCACCTTGACGATGAGCCACGAAGAAAAGGGCTGCCATGCGAGCTGGGCGATGGCAGCGATGGAGCTAACCATGGAGTATTCATTTCCGGTCAAGTTGCAGTCTGTTCTGAGGCCATGGATGGCACCGTATCCGAGGACGGACTTATCGAGAATCTGGAGGAAATAGACCCAGACGAGGATCGAGAGGACTCGCTTATCGGTCTTTCGGCGGATGCGTTTGTTCTGACGGTGATTGGGTCAGCTACAGTGTAATTTGACAAGAACTTCGGAGTTGGGTCGACTTACATCTTCCTCTGTGACCTCGATTTGCTGATCACCGATAAGGTTCGCCGCGCGATCGGCACCTTTGGCGATGTTCTGTCCCTGGTGCTTGAGCTGCTCGACATCTTCGGTGTTGCGATGTTCAAGCTGAGACACACCTTCTCCAGTCTTTGATGATGTCTCCATGATGTTCGTTGGCAACAAGCTCTTCTCTTGATGAAAGGCTGGCGAATAAAGAACAAAGACAGGATTTCAAGAAGAGAGAACGGGCTTCTGCCTTGATGGTACAAACATCCAGGCAGCCAAGATGGGCGGCGATCTCCAACCATCTTATACCTAGATCCTGTTTATCCTCGTATCGCCGGCCGCGTCGTAGGCCGCTCTGATGTTCGGCGAAAAGCTCGAGCCAAGTTCGTCATGAGCAACTTTTGACCGTACGAGGTGCATCTAATCCATACCATCTCATCCAATAATTGCTTCAGATAGGCGGGTGTGAGAGGATCCCCATGGGGTCCTACCCGTTCCCCTCAGTCCAGCAGCGCGCGCTAAGCAAGTTTGTAGGTTGACATGGCACGCATGGCTGGCAACGCGTGGAGAGACCAGACGAAAATGGCACTAATTCCCCTCACGAACCATACGTTGCCCACCTTCGGGAGGTGGGGACGGGATATTGGGGATGGAAAGAAGTCCGCGTGCGGTGAAGGGCCGGGCTACCTGACTAGCCGTGCATAAAACCGTACATAAATGCACCATTATGACCTAGTGCGGCCTTGTCTGGACAGACCTCGGCGGTGTCTTGCAAGTTGGAGGTGCGAGAGAGGACTGATAGCTCGATGCCCCCACGCAGAGGCTGAGGATTAACTTTGGCACCAAATAAGGATGACATGGTGTCAACTGACCCGGACTGTGGACGTGTTCAGCTTTGCTATGCTCTTTTTCAGATGGGAAAACTATCTAGTGCCCGGACTCTCTAAGAAGACGAAGGTTTGTGCCCGTCAAAATCACATAGATGGTGTCCAGCGTTGGGGTAGCTATCCCTAGTTCCTTGCCCTTTCGGTAGGGGTAACCGAGGATAATGTCCACTTCCATCGGCCGGCCAGCTTTGAAGTCGTTTTGCATGCTGCTACCGATGGGGTGCATAGCCAGGATCTTGTTGATCAGCTTGTCGACTAGGTCGTAATCGATGGGCACCTCGCATGCCTTAGCGACATCGATGACTTCTCTCATTAATCGCTGGGTCATTGGGGTAGCGTCTGGTGAGGAGCTAAGCCATGAGTGCGTGTCGAGCAGCGTTAATGTCGTGAGCGAGTTCCAAGCGGCATTCCAAACAACCTTTTCCCAGCGTTGTACTTGGATATTGGGCACCACCTGGAAGACGGTCTTCCCCTCCGTCAATAGAGACGCAAATTCGTCCAGCCGCTTCTTCTCCACTGCCTGATCAGCATCATTCGGATACAATCCTATTTGCATGTCCTCAGACTTTGTGTGTTTGACATGCCCAGGCTGCGGCTGGGCGGCTCCGGTCCAGGTCTGTCTCATTAGCACGAGCTTATCCCATTCTTGGAGACTCCCCCCTGCGACTTACCACGCATGAAATGATTGTTGTGTGGGGGAATGCGTTACGGAGCGGCACTTCGTTACCGACACCATTCTGAATAATGACGATCGTGGACTTCGCCGCATCTACTGCCGGGGCAATTTCCGCGGGCACTGCATCCTGCGTGATGGCTTTGTGGGCGCAGACAATGTAGTCGAATTTCGCTTCTGCCTCTGCGGCATTCCTTACAACTTGGATGCGTTAGCTATGGACGCTTTGAGCGACAGGGATAGGGTCACGGTGTTGCTGCCCAGCGACTACCCCGGATTTCATGTGCATACCTTTGTAAGGGCGTACGTTGTGCTCTCCATGGTTTTCGCTTGCAATAGCGATTCCATTCTCCTTCACTGCATTGTAATTTGACCTTGCAACAACCGTTAATCTGACGCGCGGTACTCTGCTGAGAATAAAGGCGTAGAATGACCCGATGCTGGACAGATCATGTCAGTTTTTCATGCGGCCAGGTCTTTAGGGTGAGCAACCCACGCCCCTAGTCCATAGAGGAGGACCTCGATCTGCTGGCCGTCTGAAGTCATTATCGTAATCACGGCGTCGGTTGGATCTCTTCCCAATGAGTCCTCAATGGTGGCGCAAGGACTTCAATTGGGGTTGAGGTGTACTCTGTAGTATGCGATTCTGGCATGACCCCCCCACTCGGCCTAGTATTTGTACACTAATCCGTCAGATTCCTGTTGCGAATACCGGCCGGCAGCTGACTTCAGCCCCGATGCTCGGTGCGGAGGCGGAGAAGCCACCCGGGTAACCTACCCCAGACATTGATCCTTCGCACCGCCTGTGACACTCTAGTCAGGAAACTTTGTGTCGTATGCGTGTATCGTGGGGGAACGAGCGAGAGAGGCTTCTTGGGGGTTTGCTGGGGGTCGCCGGGCGTTGCATCCGGTGCTTGTGACCAGGGGTTCGGAGAGGTGTCCGACGTGGCCCTATCACTCCATCTTTCCCCCTCATTTCTCGGCCATCTTCTTGATCCGACGCGGGGAAGCCGGTACTGAACCTTCTTTTCGTGATTGGAGGCCTCAGTGTGCTGAATCTCGGTCGACCTTCGTCTCGGGTCCGTGGGGTGTTCAGGGGGCTCAGCCATTTGTTTGTTCTCTGGAGGATGATATCATCGGTGCAACTGACAGGTTCAACGCGTGCTGCATCGTCTCTACGAATACTCTGTGAAGAGGTCCATTATATAAGAAGAAAAACGGGCCAAGTTGAAGCACGTAGAGAAATTTTTTACTCTGCATGACTTTGAATCATGTTAAATTTGACCGTTTTCCTAGCAAGCCTTGAGATGTCGCTTTTGATTACTGTACTTAGGTAGATTGTGATTTTGTGGTTGCGTACTGTTTAACCGCAACTCCCTCTCACCTCCGTAGTTGTGGTGAAGACCTCTTCCTCTCCAACTTTTCGCCCCAAACCCTTGCGCAGTTCGCAATCTGTAACGCCGTCTCCCGAATTCTCGTTGCTTGCCTGACGAGTTTGTTTCTTTCTAAGGGTGTTTTAGGTGTTTTCCCCGGATCTGATTCTTGTTCCTTGATCGTATGGCCCCATTCATCTGCCGACCTCGCCACTAATCGAGCAGCATCTTCAATTTTCTTCCCCGGTGGTTCTGACCCGTCTTCTGTGAAGCACTCTCGGGGTTGTGTTGCAATCACACCTGCAATAAGGTTCCACACAGCAATCAGATCCTCCTTTGGTATGGAAGGTGATATTGTCGCAGAGATGGACCGCCGTTCGGCGGAATAGCTCCGTATGGGTCTCCCCGAGGCTCCTGGCCGGTTCGATGTCCATGCTAGCAGACAATTGCTGCACGCGCCGTTGTAGATGCCCGGCATTTTGACGCACTCTGGTGAGATCCCATCCCCCTTTCGGCATTTGGAGCATTGCTCTTCAGAGTTTTGCAAGTCGCCTCGCTCATGAAGCATGACTGCTTCTAACACAGGCGCTTGTGAGATGTCTGTTGATGCCCGGCCCGGTCTGGCCCTCCACGCCCTCCGCACTGGAAGAGGACCGAGAATTCTCATGGTCTCTGTGGCAGGCGTGATCTGTGGCGGTAGCCCTTGATCTCCGGCATGTTGGGCAGGTCCTGGAGTTGCGTCTTTGGTGGTTTTATGTCGTCCCCTTGGCTCGTATGATCCCTGGCGATGCTCTACCTCGCCATCCGCTGTTGTGGGCTTCGAGCTGACCTGACCCGCGCTTGCTGCTGCTCCCGTCCTGAATCTCGATGCCAGTGTTGTAGAAGGCATCGTGCTCTGTTCTTTTTGCTTGATTTCTCCTGCCTTGGCCAACAGTTGAAGTGTGATGTCTGCGATTTCCCTTTCATCGCCCATCACGCTCAGGCAAACGAGGGCATAATATTAAGCAAAGTGATGTCGTCAAACCGACCAAGCGAAGCGCCGATGATGAAAGGAAAAAAAATTTGAACAACCCACCGGAGAAAAAAGGATTCAAGCTCGTGATGCGAACCAGGCGGTCCACAACTCCAACGTACGAAAAAGCCACTTATAAGTTCTGGTGAAGAAGTCCGAAGTCTTGCCTCTAGTTACGTAATTTTATTGGTCATCTGTTCTACGGCGGGCGAGCTCGGAGGTGGTGGGTGATTCGCCGCCAGGAAATGCCGTGACTGTCAGATTCTCGAGACGTTCTGGACTCTTGGAAATCTGCTGTCCCGGGGGGAGTCGGGCACTTTTGATTCTGGGTCTGGCTCCAAGCGAACCCTTCATCCACGCCTTGTGTTCGGGCTCCCCATAAGGGCATGTGTGGGATACGGAAGTGCAGCATGGCTCCCAAAAGACTTCCTGAGGGTGTTCATCCAATTCAGCAGGCATCCCGCTAATAATCATGACCTATTCCCCGATTGGACTAAGTGGCAATACCGGGCTCGTTTTTCCGTTACCAGTGTGGGAGGCTCGCCCAAGAAGTCGGGAATGACAACCCATCCCCGCGGAAAGATGGCTTGAGTGTCTCACCTGATCGCGTATGCAAGCTGAGAGAGCGGCCCTGCTCCCCCCTGGGGATTAGTCGGGAGCACAAGCGGTCACAGAAAAAGGTTGAGAGAACCAACGTGGGTTGGGTTACCGAACATAGCCGGTCCAGCGTCGATCCATTTTCTGAGAGTGAGATGAAATCTGACCGGACATACGCCAGTCCGGGTAAGGGTTAGCGGAAGCGCAAAAAAGTGAGATTGGTTTGTCCTTCTTTTGGCCTCGTACCTCGTATGGTCGCGTGCAAAACGAGAAACAATCACCCCCACGGGGAAGAGGAAAGTCTCGGGCATCTGCTGGTTTTTTTTTCTGCGTCACACAAACAATAGTCTCCAACCAGTAACAAATTCAGCGAGTCGCGTGCGTAAGGACAGAAAAACCACGCCGGTTTCCACCGCGGATGTCACCATCTCGACTGATCAACACGCTGATTCCGGCCCGGAGGTTGGAGCAGTCCAGATACATGATCTGCTTGGGTAAACCACTGTGGAGAAGATACAGTGGAGTTTGATGGGGTTGGTGGGTGGGAAACCCGTAATTGTTTGGTACCAGAAACACCCCCCGCGGGTTTAGTCTCCGACTCTTTCGTTTCCTCCGTTCTGTGGGGGGTAGGGAGGCTTTTCGATGGCCTCGGACCACGAAATAGTCTACTCTTAGACTCGTCTTGGAAGAGGTGCCGGCGTGGGGGTTTGGACTACGTGGTTACAAGGGTCGTTCCTACGGCTTATGTTACCTATTTTCGTCCTTAACTTATACCGACACAAGGGAAGGGGGCGAAAGTTGATCCCATGATCATCCATGTTGCGCTGGTCTGTCTGACTCCGTTGCATTCTGAGTTCGGATTGATTCTTTGTTACAAAAGCTTTGTTCACAGTTAACCTAATCTACCAAAACCCTCCTCACATCCCGCCGCTGCTGCTAGATCTGCTCCCGCAAACTCCTCTCTCGTGCCACAAACCCGCAGAATCAGTCCACAATGTCTCCCTCAGCAAACGGCGGATCCGCCAGTCACAACGGCGACGGCATACAACACGGAGCAAGGCCGGCTTTGACGCCCGGACTCTACGTTCCGACAGTAGCATTCTTCCGTTCCGACGACTCAGTAGACGTTGAGACTACACATTCCCACGCCGTCCGTCTCGCCAACGCCGGCGTCGCCGGCCTCGTCACTCACGGCTCCAACGGCGAAGCAGTGCACCTCGACCACGACGAGAGACAACTCATCAACCGCACCACACGAGCCGCGCTCGACTCGGCAGGAAAGACTGAACTTCCTTTGATTGTCGGCTGCGGCGCACAGTCGACAAGAGAAACCATTCAACTCTGCAAGGAGGCCGGCGCATCAGGGGGCGACTATGCACTCGTCCTCCCACCCGCTTACTACGGTGGCCTTTTGACCACCGACCTCATCCTACAACACTTTTGCGAGGTCGCAGACGCAAGTCCGGTCCCTCTTCTCATCTACAACTACCCTGGTGCCTGCAGTGGCCTTGATCTCAACTCAGATACTATTATCAACCTCTCGAGCCACCCCAACATTGTCGGCGTGAAGCTGACCTGCGGTAACACTGGCAAGCTGGCTCGGATAGCCGCTGCCACGGTCCCCAAGAAGGGCGACAGCAACACAACCCCGTTCCGGACATTCGGCGGCAGCGTCGACTTCACGCTGCAGACGCTCGTTGTCGGTGGCCACGGCATCATTGGTGGAACTGGGAACATTGCGCCTCTTGCTTGCGTGAAGCTGATGAAGCTTTGGGATGAGGGCAAGTTGGTAGAAGCGAGGGAGTTGCAAGCGGTTGTGGCCCGCGGTGACTGGACTGCTATCCAAGGAGGATTTGTCTCGGTCAAGGCGGCATTGCAGGAGTACTACAACTATGGAGGCCTTCCAAGAAAGCCTTGCACATTGCTCGAGGGAGAGAGCTTAACAAAACAGACCGATGGATTTTCAGAGTTGATTCAGGCTGAGAAGGCGTTGCAAAAGTAGATGCATGTAACATTGTGGGTTTTGGGACAGGTTTCAACTTCCAAGGGAATCATAGCGTATTATTCAATCAAAGAACTTTCACCTGAAGACATTGCCTAGAACAGCAACGAACCTGACGCCTTTCGCGTCCGAGTTCCGTATGTAATAAGTAACGCCAAAATCGTAGGCCATGCACTGATGCCTGGAGCATTGGCTAGTCAATAGCATATGCACTCAACATCTCAATCCCTGTCCTAGAGATTATCAGGGACGGGGCATCCCTCCAACCTTCTCTTTCAAATGTTCATGAACAATGGTTTAGGTATCTGCGGAAGATCCAACACATCGCTCACGGTTCATAGTCTTGTCTCAGTATCATGAGAGCTCTGTAAACATGCCCATTCCCGCCATGTTGAGAATCATCTTGAAGAAAGTCCTTCTCGATACTGAAGCCAAGGCGCTTGTAAAGATCCACTCCGGCTTCCATGGCATGTATGAAGATGTCAAGGCCTAGTTCTTTTGCCTGTTGTATGCCGATTTTCACCAAGGCGGTGCCTATGCTGGTACCTTGGTTGTTAGGATGAATCGCCAGGTAATCCAGCCCTGCGTGACTAAGGTGAGCACTCAAGAGACCGTAGCTATAGAGGGTTTGTTAACACACGCATGTAGTCCTTCTTGGTGAGCATTTCATTCTCCGCCTCACGGATAGGGATAAGCAGCTCATCCGACTCCTGATTAGGATCCCAGTGAACCGTCGCGGCAACACGCCGGATCTCCGCTTCTTCCTCTTCACTGACAGACGGAACCACGGCATCGAGCCAAGCCGGCACCCCGCCGTTGATCTTGGCGTGGGAGGCGGGCAGGATCCACCGGGCATATCCCACTATTCGCCCGGTAGCAGGATCCACGGCCTTTTGATGTCGCTTCGTGTCCCGGTCGCTTATGAGATTCCGTGGCGTGCGCTTTGCTACCTCGATGATGTGGTAATCGAGGGTTCGATGGCGCCAGGCGAGATGCCAGTGCGGATCTGCCCAGAAGGCGGGAATGTTGTTTCTGGTCAGCTCATTGCTGTCGGCCACAGTGCAGCCTGTAATGAAGAATTTGGGTGCAGTCTCCATCGCTGTAAAGACGAGGGGTGAACATGCGATGCTTTTTGCTTGAAGTTTTGCAGCTCATGATACCTTTGGACAACGTGTTCAGAAGTCCACTTGGTGGATCTCTGGTGTCGCCCGGCTATCTGCACTTTTGAGCTGCATAAATCACCATCCCTTGACCTTCAACTTCTCAAGTTGTCAACATCGAAACTTGTCAAAGGCTTTGAACTACAACAAAGGTTCTATTGAAAACCAGAGAGCAAAACTAAACAGAGGTACTTCGACTTCACCTAGATACAAGCTGGCAGGTTCTGTTGATTTGTGATGGGCTTTCCTGGACTTCCTCCCGCAGGTTGACAGCTGAAAAAGGTCGTCTGAGCTGTCTTTCCCCGCGTTTCCTCAAGCTCCTAGGAGAGTCGCATGACCGCCATTGTCACTTCAACTCACGATGATTCACCTCGCCAAAGTCTTTACACTCGATTGACTTGTCGTCAATAGATCACCATGGCAGGCTGTGTCATCCATCACCAAATGAATATCGCCTCCTCAAACCCCGCATCAAACCCCGTGCTACGTGCCCCGAGCTAAACCCGTCTAAAACTCTGCCAACAAAACGAGACTATCACCGGAAAAGGAAACGAGTTGACCCCCACGACAGGAACCTATTTACTCTGGCGTGTCTGGTCGGGGTCTAGCCCGACGTCCGAGCGGCTCTGTGGGTCCGGCTCTGCGGGGCTGACCCCCATCCATCCCGTAATTCATGCGGGGAGCGGGTCGGACGCGAGACCACGAATCCGCGAAGAAGTTGTACACTTGATCGGATTTGGTCTGATGCGTCTTTGATGGTTGCTCCCTTCACTTCTCTCAAGGCTCGACATCTCAAGTCAGCTTTCCCCGCAGGTACCTGCCATTGAACCCCATCATACGAGACGGGACACGAATCACCTGAGTTTGGCTCCATGCAGAAACCCGTTTCGAGCCGACAATCGGATCTAGCTAGCGGGGAATAATGCGGGTAAAGATGGGCTCCGACGTGGGGGCCTACTGGCCAACACCATGTCGTAAGTAAATGGGGGAGGTTTGAGATCACCATGTAGTCCATCACGGTGGTGACTTGAATAAGGATATGAAGGATTATCAGGAGATAAAGAAATCGCAAGTTTTTCGGTGAAATCTCTCAAGACAAACACCACAATGCCTACTATCCTGGAAAAACTCTTCTCTTTGGAAGGCCGCACGGCCGTAGTGACGGGAGGTACAAGGGGCATTGGCCAGGCCATGGCAGTGTCCCTTGCGGAGGCGGGTTCAGATATCATTCTCATCCAAGTAAGAAAATAATGCCACTTCCAATCATACCTAGTTTGATATTAACAGAAGGAAAGAGAGACGAAGGCAACACTGAAACGAAATCTCAAGTAGAGGCCTTGGGTAGGAAAGCCACCATCTACACAGCAGACCTCTCGAATCAGGAAGAAGTAGAGAACTTGTCTAAGCGTATCTTAGCCGATGGCTACGATGTCAGCATTCTAGTCACCTGTGCCGGCATTCAACGCAGGCATCCCGCGCACAAGTTCCCCATGGGCGACTGGGACGAGGTCCTTCAAGTCAATCTCAAGACAGTCTGGACTCTCTGCCGCGACTTTGGCGCTTACATGCTCACACGCAAACCGAACGCGGTAAGCGGCTACCGCGGTAGCATTGTCAACGTAGCGTCGCTCGTCAGTTTCCAAGGTGGCATCACGGTGCCCGCATATGCAGCGGCTAAGGGCGGCATAGCACAGCTGACCAAGGCGCTGAGCAACGAGTGGGCAAGCCAGGGTGTCAATGTCAACGCCATTGCGCCTGGATATGTTGCAACGGACATGAATGAGGCGTTGATTAACAACCCGGAAAGGGCGACAAGTATTCTGGCCAGGATCCCCGCGGGGAGATGGGGCACCCCGGATGATTTCAAGGGTGCCACGGTGTTTCTTGCGGGGGCGGGGAGTTTGTACGTTTCGGGAGAGCTGCTTACCGTAGATGGGGGCTGGATGGGCCGATGATACTGCGTGTATGTACTTGGTCAAGTAGAGATGTGAGAATACCTAAGACCATCTGATCCAGAATGGGATCGATATGATCTGCAGACTAAAGCACTGCCCATGGGATGACCCCAAATACTTAGGCTGGAGAGTGAACCCTACGGCCTGGTGTATTGTGCAATTAACGGCAGTTATTTTCCCCGCTTAGCCACGAGTCTAAATAATGTTCCGATTCCAGATCAGCGTGAAGGTACGGATACAGAGAGATTGCCTGAGTAAATATGGCGTTATTTGGCGTGGGGGTAGCGGGTATTGTTTAGTCCTCTGATGACGGAAACAGTGATGTGGTCGTAAGTCAACCTGGAGAAGACTATTTCCTTTGGAGTCTAAACACAATAGCTCGGGGCAGCTGGCACACACTGACTAGAGTCGTGTCAGAAAGATATTTGACATATTTGGAGCCACATATCATGATGTTGTACGTGATCCTAAAGAAGTTTCTCATGGAACTTGCGCTCGTGTGTCATGGAATTGAGCGGTACAGTGGGCAACTTGTAAATAAGGTGATGAAAGATTCATACTGCTACACTTTTGCCACAATGTAACTCGGGAGGCCGTATCCTCACCATTCCCGAATGCTGCCGTCGGGACCATGGAATACCTTGCACTGCCACGGCTCTGTCTCTTTCGAAATCTTAATGACCATCTCCTCATCAATATCAATACCCAGGCCATAGCCAGTCGGCGCCTTGACATAACCACCCTCAATGTCGAAGACGGTGGGGTTCTTCAGATAGGTCAAGAGATCAATGTCTCCTGCTTCAGCATTGTAATGCATTCCCAAACTCATCTCGAGAATGGAAAAGTTTGGTGCTGATAAGGCGACTTGTACACTTGCCGCAAATGCGACGGGGCCAAGGGGGCAGTGCGGGGCAATCGCTACATCGTAGGCTTCTGCCATACTAGCGATGCGCTTCGTCTCGGATATACCTCCAGCATGGGCAATGTCAGGTTGAAGGATGTCGACGCTGGCATCCTCGAGGAAGCGTTTGATGTCCCATCTGGTGTAAAGACGTTCACCAAAAGCGATGGGAATCGTCGTTTGATTTGAGAGCTGCTTGATGGCTTCTGGGTGCTCGCAAAGCAGGGGTTCCTCGATGAATAGGGGCTCATGTGGCTCCAGAGCTCTGGCGAGCTGCTTTGCCATGGCTTTGTGCAGGCGGCCATGGAAATCGAGACCAGCGTCGAGACCAAGAGCCTTGACCTGTTTTAGACGCTCTACTGTGTCTTTCAGAACTCTGGGAGAGTCAACCCAGTTCATGTCCTCTGTCGCGTTCATCTTCACGCATGTCAGACCTTGGGCGATGCGCTTCTTCCTGTAGTAATAGTCAGTATCACTACGTTCCGTTTCATGCTTGGATGCTTACGCTGCTGCCTCAACGTCTGATGGTCTGTCGCCGCCGATCCAGCAGTACACTTGCACCTTGTTGCGAACCTGGCCGCCCAGTAGCTCATAAATCGGGACTTTCAGATTACGGCCTATTGCCATGACCAGTTAGTCGTTTTCTCGGCCATGTGAGATCTCCATCTAGGATACTGCACTGACCTTTCAGATCCCACAACGCAATGTCAATACCTGACATTGCTGACATGAAGACAGGGCCCCCACGGTAGAAGCCATGTCGCCAAAAGAGTTGCCAAATATGCTCAATGTTGCTGCTTGGGAGTTAGACAGATTCCTAATAATGTGAATGGAGGACATTACCCTGCTTCTAGACCTACTATCCTAGGAATCATCTCCTCAAGACATCCCTCGACAGCCAGGTCATGGCCCTCGAGCGTTGCCTCCCCCCAACCATACTCGCCATTTTCGTCGATCATTTTCACCATCAACCAACGAGGCTTGACGCGGTAATACCTCACAGACGCAATCTTGGCCATGGTGTATGAAAGAATGGGAATGGTTCAATGGCCTTTCAAAGATAGCTCTATGTGAACTCGAAGCTGGCCGTGATAGAACCTATTACAAACCGAGCAGAGGTGAATCACATACGATAATTCATCCCATTCTTAACAATGCTCCACGCATCGTGAATCTCCGCCATGAAGCGGCACATGTGCAAGAACATGATCCACCTCCAGGTTTGGGGTCATCGGGTACGCACTCCACGCCTGGCGTTGATGGTTCGTCCCCCACTCTACCAGCACCCCCACGGAACCTTGCACAAAAGGTCAATACGTGGAGGAATCGTGGAGAATGCTTGGAGAAATCCACGATCTCCACCCATAATACGGGCCACGGCACAGCGCGGTGTTGTTACCGCTCTTTGTCAGACACGAGTTGTCTTGCTCGGAAATTCCAGCCACGCAATTCCCGTTCTCGTACCTCGTGCTCGCTTCTTATCCACACCTGAAATTTTGCGCCCTGGCTTGCGCCAAGTATGGTAGTTTCTTTTACGAACCGAAATCGTGATGTGGGTTTACCATGACTCGAAAGGATCTAGCTGGCGCGGCGGATTCCTGCTGAGGCCCTGGATCCAGCGGAATAGTCCAGACGTTCATGGAGATGTCTCAAAAGGACGCCCAAGTCACATCACTGTACCATGATATTGTTAAGGTGCTTTTGGATTGCAAAGGGACTCAGATAGATGCGAGCATCCGTAGCAGCTCAATTCCAGCAGGTTACATACTAGACATAACCACTCTCTCTCAGCAAATATCTGCTTCAAGGTCATCTCATGCCAAGACATCCAGAACCTTTTGTGAAGAGCCACGTCGGTGTTCATGCCGAGGCCGTGTGTGTCGCAGTGCATCCGGGTGGAGACTGGTTTATTGCCGGTCAAACAGTTCTCCTTCCGCTTCCCGCCCGGCCCGACCGGGCTTGATGTTCCGCCGAAGCTGGATCTATGCGTGTCATGTATACATATGCCATGATCTCGATATGTGTACATGCGAACTTATTTGGTGACTAATACTTCGAGAAGTACAATATCGGCGCTGTTTTGAAGGCGAATACCTAGTAGTACCTCAAAAGGATCAGCTTCTCCACAACCACCTGGCATCATTCAAAGGCGTCCAATCAGTGGAAAGTTTTGATAACCGACGCATATTTCGATATTCACCACCGATCCTCCGTCTATTAAGTACTAGTCTATCATTTTCACATTAGTCATGATCTAGAAGTCTACATCTCATCTCGACTTCATATTTTGCCCTCAGTCTTGTTGTCTCACTTCCTCCCAACTTGATCCTGCGGTGCATTGGTGCCATTCGCCAACACCTGCCCATCACTGTCGTGGGCGCCATCGTGTGAGTTCTCGTTCGAGTGTCCCATTTCTTCATCTCGACTCTCGCTGGATGTATCATCTGGTTTCGGCTCATCGATCGGATGTAGACCTCTGTCTTTGATCAACAGACAGCCCACCAAGCAGAGTCCGATCAAGGGTATTTGAAGGATAAAGACGGCCCGACTCGCCGCCATGTATGCGTCTAGCACTGCAGACATATCTTGCTCGTTCAGCTGCGGTATCGAATAAGTACTGCTGGCAAGGTCCTTGAAGCCCGCAGGCAAATTTGCTCGTAGTGTTGCCTGAAGAACTGCCGCAGAAACTGCTAGCCCGCAGGCCCCGCCAGCACATCGGAAGAAGTTGCGATTCGAAGTGATGACTGCCCGGCGAGACTTGATAGAATGCGCCTGGAGGGCCACCAAGGTCGGCTGGAAAATGAAACCAACACCGATGCCAATGATTAGCAAAGGAATAACGATGATTCCAGGCTTAGTGTTTCGGTCAAAAATGAGAGTGAGACCTGCTCCTCTGTATCATTTGTTAGACGGTTACAATCATAGTAAGTGAGATTGGAGGTGTCCTCGACTCACAGTGTCCAGAGGCCAAACCCTGCCCAGATAACTTCTCCGTAGCGCTTGGTTCGAGATATGTACTGTCCCGAAATGATCGAAAACACGGACTGACAAACGACAAGGGAGACATAGATCCCCGCCGAATGGATGACAGAGAACTGATGTGCGTTCTGTAAATACAGAGGGATGTAGTAGAGGTATCCCTGGTACGCTGCCCCAAACAGAAATGATTGTGCCAGGAGGACAACCACAACTTTGTTCTTGAAAATTGGGACTGTGTTTATTAGCCTCTACTCGGTACTATTTCTCATTGACAGAACTTACCTGGCATCATCGGAAGCTTGGCAAACTTCCATTCCACAATGACAAAAGACACAAGAGCAAGTGCCCCGATTGTCAGCATGCTGATCACCATGGCTGAGTTCCATGGGAAATATGCGCCACCTAGTGAGAACAAGTAAGTAGTTGCTCGATCAACGGACAAAACCAAGTTCACGAATAACTCACCTCCAGAAATGGGGATAAGCAGTAAGATGACGCCGGCCGATGAGGTGAATGAGCCTGCGTAGTCGATCTTCTTGACACTCTTCATGAAATCTTCATCTGGTGGCTTCGATGGCAGGAAGAAGTATGAGATAACACCAACAATAACACCGAGGGGAGAGAGCATCCAGAAGAACGCTCTCCATGTTGCCCTCTCGACAAAGGCGGCAGCAAGAAAAGGCCCCAGAACATTTCCTAGCCCAACCATTGAGCCCAAGATTCCTTGGTATCTCCCTCGTTGTTCAAGAGTAACAACATCAGAAACAATGATCATGGCTAGATTCGTGATACCGCCTCCGCCGATGCCCGCAATGCCACGGAAGATGTAAAACATTGTCGCATTTTGAGAAAGCCCACAGAGTAAGTCCGCGATAGACAAAAGGCCGATGGCACTCAAAAAGACAGCTTTTCGGCCGAAAATATCCGAGAAGCGCCCGTAGAGCATCTGAAATGTCGTGTTCGCGATGAGCGATGACGTACCCGCCCATGATATTGTATCCTCCGCGTTGAGGTCCGCAGCAATCGTCGGCAAGGTGATACTGATGCCATTTTGGTCGATGAATGAGACTAATAAGGTGACTGCAAGAGTTGCAAAGACGACTAGGAGTTTCCTCAGAGGTAAAATGTTCGTCTGGTCGTGAAGAGCCTTTTCGGCCTTGGTTGTTTCCTGATCGCCCCTCATGCTGCAACCCTGACCAGTCGATCGCTTGAAACAAAGTGAATGGGATTCGATAGAAATGATATCAAGGTAAGTTTTGGCCAAATGGCTAGGAAAGTTAAAAAATGATTTGCGGCTGAAACTATGAGTAAATGAACCAGTGCATGGAAACTTTTCGTGAGGCAACCCGACGTTGAGAGCGGATACCAGCGTCCGGAGGAGCCAAGACTTGGATCACCGCCGTCAAAGATTGGTCAATCGGCCTCATCTCGGCTCCGGGTTCGGCAGCGAAAAAATTGGGTTGAAAAGTTGAAGAGGGGCGAATTCAACGGTGACTGTTGAAAAAAATGGGTGCGTCATGGCTGGGCCAGGCCAACAAGGGAATTCGGCAAGTTTTGAAGCGATGGACTCCACAAAAGCCTTTGCTAGTCGGAGGATCCGATGCCGTCGGCTGCGTACCAATGTTCCTCGCTTATCATTATCGGCGGATGTCCGACACTATTTATCCCGCATGATTCGCTCATCTGGAGGCCATGTTATCAAAGAGTAGTCGTTCGTCTGCCTGGTAATAGGCACCAACTTGATAGCTAAGCCGGTTCTTATCGAAGAGGTTCAGGTAGAGATGGATTAGCGGCACTCGCAAACAAGCTCATTTATGATAAGGCAATACGATCTCAACTTGATAAATACTCATGGTAAAACAATTGCGAACTTCGCGATGTGTGTTAGTTGAGCAATTTGAATATCAACAGAAGCAGAATCGGAGTCGCTTCACTGTTTTGAATTTTTCTTTTTGAAAAATGACCTTCATGACGAGGCTCAAACGAGCCTGTTCGTCCCTCCAAGAGCTCAAACACTTCATTCAAACCAAAGATCATCCCGAAGAGGGAACGGCGTACTTTAACGAAGACTTACTGCCCACGCCTCCAGGTGAGTTACAATTCGAAAAGCTTTGAGACCCAGTGAACAATCAACTGACTTGGCCCTGGAGAGCATCGAAGCTGGACAGCTTTACACTTCTTCACTTACTACTTAACGCAGACATTCTCTCCCGGCTCTTACAATCTCGGAGCCACCCTCATCTCAATCGGGCTGGTATGTTGGCTTTCATTCCCGTTAAGAGTAAACAACCGATAGTCTCTGACAACAAAACGCGTAGCAATGGTGGCATGGCATCATTGCAGCTGTGATCGGCTCCGCCATTCTCAGCGTCGTGGTCATTCTCAACTCCCGCGGTGCAACTCGCTATTGTCAAGGAGGGCTTCGCGCAGAGTGAAGGAGTCGACAAGGCACTGGTAGGTATTGGTTGTGACTAGCATTCGATCCTATCTTCCTCTAGGATTTTCCTCCGCAGCCTCTGCCTTCTTATGGTTTTGCGGGTTGATTAACAATAGTCCGCTTTGACCCACTCCGTAGCCGGTACTCCCCCGGTTCTTTGCCGGTGCTCCCCCCGTGCCCCTCCGGCGCACCTGACTCGGTACCCCTCCGGCGCACCTGACAGCTATCATGTCGGATTCCCCGTATATGTTCGAGCTGCTGCTGGTGTTAGTGGTGCTAAACTCTTCATCGTCGTCCGCGCCTTGGTTGCCGTCATCTACTTTGCAACTCAGTCATTCTACGGAGGCATGCTCACTTCAGTGGCCCTCAGAGCAATATTTGGCTCTGGATGGAACGACATTTCCAACCGTCTGCCGGTGAGCGCGGGGATTACATCCAAGAACCTGTTGGCGTTCTTCATCTTCTGGATTATCCAGTTCCCGGTGATGTTCATCCATCCAACTATCCTTCGACACTTGTTTGTGGTGAAGTCAGTAGCTACAACTGCGGGACTGGTCGGAGTCCTGGGGTGAGCAGTACATGCAAATGGAGGGAGTTTGGGTGGTTTCAACTTCGGCGCAAAGTCTCTTAGTGGAGCAGCGCTTGTGTGGCCAATGATCCAAGCTATCAACAGCGTCATGGCGGCGCTCTGCCCAATCCTTGTTAACCAGCCTGATGTTGCTCGTTATGCTACGTGTCCAGCACAGGCAACCTGGTCACAAGCCATCGGTGTTCTAGTCAGTAAAGTGCTCGTCATATTCCTGAGTTGTGCTACAACCAGCGCGACTGCTGGCGTTCTTGGCAAGAGCTATTGGAACGTGTGGGACCTCTACAACGCTATTTTGAGCGAATATTGGGGTCCTGCAGCGCGTGCTGGGGTGTTTTTCGCCTCTGCGGTAAGTCTCATGTGGTTCAGAGTGCCCTCAGTATTACTGAACGTTCTACTAGGGCATGATTCTCGCCATTATCGCAACCAATGCTGGCTCAAACTCTCTGCCTGTCGGTGCTGACACCAGCGGGCTTTGGCCGAGATATATCAACATCGTCAGGGGCCAGGTGATATGTGCCTTACTTGCACCAATTTGCGTGCCGTGGAAGATCATCGCTAGCGCGAGTTCCTTTCTCACTTTCCTGGGGTCATACACCGTCTTCCTGATGCCAACCTGTGGTGTAAGTACACCTAACCTTGATATCTTCGAAAAGTGCTTGTTATACTAACGAATCTCCAGATCATGATTGTAGACTACTGGATTATCCGTCGAGGCAATCTCCATGTCCCAAGTCTGTACATGAAAGCAGAAGGCGCTCCGTACACATACTACAAAGGGTGGAATCTACGCGCGATTGCCGCATGGGTTTCCGGGGTGGCGTTCACTGTACACGGCATTGCTGGGAGTCTGGACCCCGATTCCGTCAATCAGGCAAGCAAGAACATGTACAAACTTGGGTTTCTACTTTCTCTCGCTATGGGCTCGTTGATTTACTACGTGGCCTGTCTTATCTGGCCCATTCCGGTCTACCCGCGGGAGTTGGAGTCACAGGCAAGCACGGGCTTCGAGAGCATGGCGCCATTAGAAGGGTTCTTCCCGGGGGAGAGTGTCGATACTATTCGTGGAGTCGTTTACTCTGTTGAGGAGACCGAATTCAAGCAGACCATGGGGAAGAGCGCAGGTGCTGAGCCCGTCAGCGAGAAGTATGCGGTTTGAAGGAGTGTGTCGCGAAGTCACTATGTATTTTTAGTATATGTCAATTGAAGCCAGTATTGAAACGAATCTTTAACGGAACGGTGCGAATTAAACTGACTACTCGTTCCAAGTGCCTGAAAGACTCTGTAACAACTCAAAATTCGGCATCCAAACGGGACTTCCACCTTCCGTGTCCTGGTCGATCCAATTAGCAAGCTCTGCCACCATCGGCCAGGCACCCTCAAACTCTCCAACCGCTATCCCACCATCCTCAGACATAAAGAACTGATCAGAGGCACTGTCGGCTGGATGTGTTCCGGTCTCATTTCCCCTGATATCATGATTCTGTCCTCCAAGACTCTCTGCAGCACACGGTGCCTTTCCAGCTCTCATTTGCGCCGAGGCCATTTCAGCAAGACCAGCCTCATTATCTTGGAGTTTCTCCATTGCTGCATTGACAAGCACCTCAAATGCGTCTCGGTACTTGCGGACCCAGGGGGCCCTCTCGCCCATGACGAAGAGCACCAGGGAGCAAGCCCTAATGTCGTTCGAAAGGGCCACTGACCAAAGTACGTTACCCTGTGTCCAGAGTCCATACAAGAGAGTGACTCCCGCAACGAACACGGTCTGTACCGCGATGAAGCTGTGGCCGTAGTCCAGCGTTTGGTGTAATCTCTTGTGTGCTTGGCATATATCACCTGCGGCTCGCATGCACAGTCCGTAGAACGGGTCCGTTGCCGGTAAGATAGGCAAAAATGGCTGAATCAAAAGCCGAAGTGCACGGTTGTAGAGCAGTAGTGCATAGTTCAAGTCTGGGCGACCTGCTGGAATCCAGTCCATCAAAGAGTCCCGCCAGAATTTGAGTCGCTGATGCAGCCGGTCTAGTTTTGGCCGGAGTGCGTCCAAGGTCTTGTCCGTGCGATACACCGAGTGATGGATCTTAGACTCGATCCTGCGAAGCTTGAAAAGAACAAGTGCTAGTGTTATATCATTCCCGAAGACGATTGAGGCAGATGGACTTCCGTTGATGATTGCATTCGGAAGTTCAACGTCGATCTGACTGTCTGCAATGCTGAGAGGCCGACCGAGTGATACTGCTATGGTTCTTTCGAGAGAATAGACAGACCAGAAAAGTCTGCGTCTCCTTTGAACGATAGGGCTAGCGAGATTTTGTTCGTGTGCCGCGCGATGCAAGCCTAGGTCGATCGATGTTCTCATTGCTAGGCCAATCATGTACCATAGGCCATGGCTAGATGTTGAGCGAAGGTGGAACATGACTAGCAACGTCATTGCCTCGATGTTTTGGACTGTCCTCGACTCCCTGGCCGCTGATATGTGCTGCAGAGCGGTGATATAGAGAGCCTTGGTGAATGCTGTCAATGATATCAATCATACTTGATGATGGGGTCATAATCATACCTCCGGAGATAACACTGGTCCCCTTTGAGTCAATTGTACTAAAGTTGCCCCCATTGCGTATACAAGATACAGCTTGAAGACACCAAAGCGTTCAACCCTAGTAAGGTTTTGTGTTGGTTTGGTAGCCAGGACAAGTCTCTCACTATGCAACTTCCACAATTCTTCCGGTTCGAGAAAGGGGTATTTGGAGTGCAGTTGAGACGTGTACGCCTTAAGCATCTGAGAACCCTGCGCATCACTTGGAGGCTCCTTGACACTATGAGCCAGGAGATCTTCCACTGTGATGCATCTCGGACTGGGATTGATACAATTAGCTTGACTGCCCGTGGTGCCATCCTTGATGTCTGGCAGCATCTTATTCCAGACAGTTGCCTGAACCATCTCGCCAAGGTTTAAGGCCAGAGAGAGCCCGGATGAGGGTCCAATGTAGGCCGCCGTCTCGAAGTTGCCCAGTGAGACGTGTGCTACTACGTCACTGAGGGCATTTTTCTCTCGACCCGACGGAACCGAGTAGTTGCTTGCAGTTTCCCTCGGAGTTGTAGTCGCTTCTGGGGTAGGGACTTGAGCTAGCTTGCTCTCCAAGAAAGCCACTCGCTCTTCTAGAGCCCGCGTGTACCTGTATCAGTTTTCAGTCCACACGCATCAACTCGGACCTGGCGAATTTGATTGACTCTGAACAATCGACTACTTACGCAATTGATGGAGCTTCATCCGCGACATCTGCCTTATCAC
This sequence comes from Colletotrichum salicis, assembly GCA_001563125.1. Classification (NCBI taxonomy): domain Eukaryota; kingdom Fungi; phylum Ascomycota; class Sordariomycetes; order Glomerellales; family Glomerellaceae; genus Colletotrichum; species Colletotrichum salicis. Next base: position 48,444 of record JFFI01002594.1, read on the forward strand.
ACTGTGCTCCTGATTTACGGCAATTCGAGCAAATGGGCAATTGGTCGTCACACTTTAGCTGAGGTTAGAGGAGAGCACTCGAATAAGCAACATTGAATGACTCAAGGTACCTTTTGCTTACGGCTTTTGCATCTCGTACACGCGGTCCTGCCCCTCTTCCGGGGATTCACAGGCACGGCCCCGGGCGTGACCAGGGGCGATGTTACCGAGTATTGAGTTTCGGCCATCATGCCCGCCGTCTAACACCAAGATTTGCTGCGCTGGAGACCCCGAAAACGTCGCTCGGAAGATAGGGACGGAGATCCGATTTACATAGTTGTCGGATCCTCTTCAGATTTACCGATGTCGTCTGGATGATGTTGGCTTGTCGGGACTAATCCGAGTAGGGCTAGGGCCTGTTCGGACAACATCCGACTCTTCAACCAGTAACCTCCGATCGGAGGCTCCGACCATACTGGCGTCAACTGGCCGTTTTCGGCATTTGGGCGTCTTGGCAGGGAGCTCTCTGTCTAATTGACGTGCGTCTTGGGATCTCAACAACAATCGCTGCTGAGTCGACATTTCATCACGCAATGAGTGTTCACTTCTCGCCGTTTTGATGAGCTTTGTCTTCGACTTCGACGTAAGCTCATAACTATCAGCTTGGTGTGTTAATTTCCTCCCTTTGTGCATGACTTCAAGAAAGCATGACTAGTTCGGGTTAATTACTTAGTACAGCATGTAAACCAAAAGATGAATGTACATCTTGAAATCGCGTGGCAATGTCGCATTTTTCTGTTATTTTGATCGATGATATACACTCGGGAAACCTTGAATGCTTGCGTTCAAGCTGCTTGACATTAACTGAATACATGGAGTATGAATCATATACCCTTCATCCACTTCCTGTTCGGCTTGTATGGAAACTCGGCTCTCATATGTTTGGCAATATCCCGTCTCGTGGTGACCCAAACTCCTTCCTTTTCTGCAACATACTTCATAAACTTCCTCAAAGCCTCTGATCTACCTGGTTTGCCGATGATGCGTGTGTGCAAGGGAATATTCATGAGTTTGCCGCCCTCCCTATACAAGCAATCAAAGGTGTTCTTCAGATACTGCTCATACGTCTCCGCAACAGAGCTGCCAAAGCCGGGCGACATGTGGAATTTTCCATCGTTGCAATCGTAGTTGTACGGGATGAGGAGCATGCCTTCTCGCTTTTCCTCTGGCAGCTCCTTTTCCCATGGCAAGTCGATCCAGTAAGGAACGTCATCGTTGTAGCATTCCGAAGACCAGAGAAACTCTCCCCCGAGACTCTTCCATACCTCTGGGAACAAGGAAGGCGTATTGGGTGTGCCGCGGCCAAAGTAAGCACCCACGGGCATCTCACCCGAAACTTCCTTCAGCATCAGAATGTTCTGCTTGATATACTCCTTGTCTGCTTCAAGTGAGTAGTTCCAGATGTCCAGCCATCTGAGTCCGTGACAAGCGATTTCGTGCCCGTCTCGGACAAGCGCTTTTGCAAAGGTCGGGTTGCGTTTGAGCGCGTACGCTACAGCATAAGTAGTGAAGCCCCAACCAAACTCTTTGAAGAGACGAATAAGGCGCCAAGAGGCTGAGCGACTTCCATATTCAAAATCTTGCTCAGCATTCAGGTACCTGGCGCCTTCTTTGTAGCCACCAGATGCGCCTTTTTCCCACAAGTACGGTTCTGAGAAAGGGTCTCCGTCCAAGGTGCTTCTCTCTCCACCTTCCCTGGACTCAGTGTTAGTGATGGGAGCATAGTGTTAGCGTATTAGAAAGAGAGTGAAAGACTTGCTCATAGTTGAGAACGAAGGAAACCGCGATACGAGCCCCATTTGGCCATTTTGGATCGAAACTTTCTTCGCCGAAACCTAATAGGCTGTCTCAGTGCACGTTACCTTGTTAGGAGAAACAAGAGACTTACCCTCAAAGTCCCGGGGTATCTGCAAGGCTTCTTCGACATGAACCATTTTGGAAGAGTGGACCGAAGTTGAGGCGTTATTGATGGATTAGACTCAGACACCGATAAAGTATTATCGAAGCAACCGTATTTAATATTAACGCTGTTACAAGAGATACAGATGCGAGGATTACCTTTATGGGCACCTTCGTGATTTACTGCCAGCCCAAAATTATGCCTTCTGACTAAAATTGAGTTCGCCGGGGCCAATCAGGCGTTATCGCGATATGCTAGATACCAAGCGGGGTATTCTGATGGTGGGGAGATCCTTCACGAGATAAGGCGATGGCGGGGTTGATCAAGCTGCATTTCACTACGTTAATACCGGTTCGTTCCCTCCGATCGCTTGATTCCATGTAATGTTGGTTTCGGATGCCCGAAGGCGCTAAGATAAGTCTTCAAGATGCAGCCTGATAGAGATAGGCAGTTTGGTCAATGATCCCGACGTTGATTTACCTATCTTTCCTTGTACGGTTTTCGGTTTACACGACGAAGATCAGGCACTGAAGTCTACATTGGATGCGGTATTAGATGTCCACTAAGCAACGAACGACAATTTATATGCAAAATTCGTTCCCCGGCTCAACTTCAACGCTTACGCATCATTCCAGTCACCTCCCCAGTCTTCATCGTCTTGACATAATGTCTGTCTTCTCACTCGAAGTAGAGAAAGCAAACCCAGTAACTGCGGAAGTTCTCGACGACAGCTTGCGGGCACTGGGTGTTACGATTAAACCGGAGGAGAAAGATGAGTACCAGAGGCTTCTAGCCGTGTTCCACGAATCCGTCGTGGGTCTTATGTCACTCCCTGGTAGGTTCCGCATTGAAACCTCATCTCTGATAAAGAATGGCCAATAATAACCTTTTTCGCAGACTACGTACCTCCAATAGATGAGGAAAGATTCCCAAGAGAGGAAATCCGATTCCCAGATGCTTCGGAGAACCCTTTGGGTGCTTGGGCTTGGAGATGCCGAGTTGAGGACAAGACCAAAAGTGGGGGAATCCTCGCCGGCAAAACGGTAGCCATAAAAGACAACATCGCAGTGAAGGGCGTCCCGATGCTTCTAGGAACTGACTTTGTCAAAGATTACGTTCCAGTACGTAGAACCGAGAATGCTCAGAAACCTTTCAAACTACATGCTGAACTCACTAGAATACAGACGCAACATGTGTTACAAGACTGCTAGAGTCCGGTGCAATCATTTCTGGAAAATCCGTGTGCGAGAACATGTGCCATTCCGCTACAAGTAGCTCTTCTTCGACTGGGCACGTACACAATCCCCATGCCAAAGGCTACAGCAGCGGCGGCAGCTCAAGTGGCTCAGGGGCACTCGTCGCCAACGGTGACGTGGACATGGCTCTTGGCGCCGATCAAGGTGGTTCAATTCGTGTTCCTGCCGGGTGGTGTGGGCTGTACGGTCTGAAGCCGACATTTGGGCTCGTACCCTACACTGCTTGTGGCTCGAATGAGCCTACCAATGACCATGTCGGGCCCATGACACGAACACTTCTCGACAACGCGCTTATGCTTCAGGTTATTGCAGGCAACGATAACATCGATGACAGATCGTTCGCAGCACCGAGCCCAGACAACGTGCCCAGGTACTATGACAACTTGACTAAGCTCGCGAACTCGAAAGATCTGTCAGGCGTGAAGATCGGCATTTTGGTAGAAGGCATGAACCAACCATCCGTGGAGCCTCGCGTCAAGGCTTGTGTCGAGGCGGCGATTGAGGGTTTCAGGTATCTTGGGGCGACTGTGGAAGAAGTTTCGATTCCCTTCCACTCCAAGGGAGCAGCTGTATGGACTGCCATCAGCAAAAGCGGAGGGTACTTGGCGAAAAGAAACCTCGCATTCGGAAGAAGAGGCCACATCATGACCGACTTGACGGACAAGTTCCAAAATCTCACGCAGGAACAGTGGAACAACACCTATGTTTCGTCAAAGAACATCTATCTCAATGGCATCTACGCTCAGGCAGCGTTTCCAGGGTTGCTCGGCAAAGCAACGAATCTTAGCAGAAAGCTGCGGGACGACTATGACAATGCTCTGCGAAAGTTTGATGTTTTGGTCACGCCGAACTTACCCTACGTTGCCAATTCCCATACTCCGTATGACGCGTCCCCGCTCGAAAAGATCGGAAAGCAGGTCGGACTGACTGCTAATACCTCCCCTTTCAATCAATCGGGCCATCCGGTTCTGGCTATGCCGATTGGCATGCTTCCGATTGAGGAGGGTCCTCTGCAAGGCTCGGGAACAATACTGCCGGTGAGCATGCAGGTTATTGGCAAGTGGTGGCATGAAGAGGATGTGTATCGAGTTGCATATGCCTGGAGCTTAGAGTACGATTGGAAGACCAATTGATGGCACACAAGGAAACGACACATATTTCATAATTGAAATGTGGCATCGTGGACTCTAGGCAAAGGCTTGTGCTGGTGAGACTTGGCAGAGAGAATTGGAGTATCTAGAGGCTTGATAGTTAAATGCAGTTTAAACAATCAATGTTAAACAATTGTTTACACATTTGCAAGAACAGGGCGATCAAAAGAGAAAAGTGCTTTCACTTAAATACCTTTTCAAGGATCGGGAACTAAAAAAAGCCAGTTCAAGCAGATGCTTGACTCAGAGTTCAAGTATTCGTTCGGGTCTCATTGCTCCGAAAGTCGGAGCTACTGTCGTACTACGCTTTTAGCGGGCAAAAACACGATGTAGCGGTAACACCATGAAATCCCTTACAGCAAATCATTGGGCTGGCCGCCATTCATTCCATGGGATTGCGGTGTACAACGATCGGCTGCGCCATTGCGCTGTGCGACACAATCCGGCTGTAGACGGACCCGAGTCCGGCCCTTGGACGGCTAGCGGAGGCCTCAGTACCGGCCGACCTCGGGGCCTGCGACTTCGGCCTTCTTACCGTGCACCGGCTCAGCGGCGCCGACAGGACAGGGGCCAGAAACGCCTGGTGAGCCCGCACGCCCCGGTCCCGGCTCATTTCCTTATTTTTCAAGGTGGCCCAGACTTTTCCAACCCGGAGAATGATGTTAGATAAGACACTTGCAGCCTCAGTGGACCTCCCAGTTGTCGCCCTTGTCCAATATCAAAGCCTGATTTCAACCCGAAGTGGAGGTGACAGACGCAAAAGGTTGCAGATATTCCCCGCTGCGGAGACGCTCCGCTAGCACACACAGGTTCAAAGACCGGGGGCCTAATGAAACATTTTTTGCTGGTTTTGGGGACTTTTCTCACAAAGACCATGGATGATGTTTTTGAAGACGTTTCGGAGGTGATAGCCCCAGTGCCCGACTTCGGAATCATGAGCCCGAGGTGGGTAAGTATGCAGCCGAGAAGTTTCTGACACTTTCCTGGCGTGCCTTTGATACTTTATATACAGCGCTTTGCCCCCCCCAGAGAACGGATTAATACAGGACTGGTTATTCTTGTTTCTGGTGGACACATTTCCTTGGCAATCCCTGTTGTTTTCTCCTGTCAACCACTTACTCACGTCAACTGTCTAGTTGAAGTTCAAGTTGTCAATACATTGATCTCATGCACGACTGTTACTTCTATTTCATGTTCGAGTCATCGCCGTCATCATGTCCATCATATCTGAACACACATTGTCAGAGGTTCCTACGAGGAAGGACGAGTTGCCTCCCAACCTGCTGGCGTTGAGAACATCAAACGCCGAGAAGGGTGTGAACATTATTGCTCAAACGCCCAGCCGACCATACTCGTACCGTGAAGATGAAACAGTCTACGACCGGTTTACCCCCGGTCACAAGCGGCTCATCACCGCTATCGTGTCCTTCGGTGGCCTTGGCATCAACCTCGCATCATTGCTTGTGCTGTCGGCGCTGCCGGAGGTGGCAGCGGCTTTCAACACCTCTGGAACCGTCATCAATTTCACCAATGCTCTTTTCCTATTAATGATGGGTATTGGCGTTCTCTTTTGGGGCCCGTTAAGTCAAGTCTACGGTAGAAAATGGGTAAGCAAAACCACCTTTGTACATCCTACCATCATGTATCATAGTTACAATCAGCTTTTAATCGGCCAATTTGGCTTTTCTCTAGCCCTACACTTGAACTAAACGTCCTAGATCTTCGTCATATCGACGGTTTTGTTCTGCGCATTTTCGCTGGCCACAGCGGTATCCCCCAACCTGCCAGCTTTCTTTATCTTCCGGTCAATCACTGCATTTGCGGGAACATCATTCCTCATCGTTGGATCTGCCTGTCTCAGTGATATTTATCGCCCGACTGAACGTGGTACGGCATTGGGTTGGTTCCTTGGTGGCACCCTGTGAGTCCCAGCGCCCCAGTCGGAAGTCCTGTCTTTCGGTCTAGCGAACATCCACGGCTAATACCCTTCATTAGTATTGGACCTGCTCTTGGTCCCTTCATCGGAGGTGTCATTGTCACCTACTCAACCTGGAAATCTCTTTTCTGGTTTCAAGGCGCTCTCGGAGGCGCTGCTATGGTCCTGGCGGTCGCCTTTCTCCCAGAAACGAGTCACGGGAAGTGGTCCGAGGAGTTGGAGGGAATGACGACCAAAGAGAAGATTGGCCAGATATGGGAATGGGCCAACCCGTTCCGGGTCATTAGTTTGTTCCGATATCCCAAGATCCTCATTGTGGTAAGTCTCCCTCGCCATTTCGTCATGGATGAGCCTTTGAGGTATTCATCAGACCGATTGCGGTAAACCAACGGCAGTCCTAGTGGACACTAACGATACGCTCAGGGCGTTGCTGCATCGTCAGTCCTGTGGAATATGCAGGTTCTTCTGACGCCAGTTCGCTACGTTATCAACCCAAGATTCCACCTCACCACCCCTCTACAGTCGGGATTTTTCTTCTTGGCGCCCGGAGCAGGATATCTTGTCGGTACCTTCTTTGGCGGCCGATATGCCGACTACACAGTGAAGAAGTGGATTACGAAGAGAGGGAGGCGTATTCCGGAAGATCGTCTACGAAGTGCTTTCATGGCTTTGGGCGTTGTGATCCCAGCTACCACCATCGTCTACGGATGGGCAATCGACAAGGCTAAGGGCGGAATTCCTCTCCCCGTGATTTGCATGTTTCTGCAAGGTGTCGCGCAGATGGTCTGCTTCCCTTGTCTTAACAGTTACTGTTTAGATGTCTTCAGAGAGAGGGCAGCTGAAGTCATGGGTAAGCATGCTGAACTTTCTCTTGATATCCAACTGTTGACACAATTTAGCTGGCAACTACTTCATCAGGTATACCTTTGCTGCCATCGGGACGGCGGTAGTACTTCCTGGCATTCAGGGCATTGGTGTGGGTTGGTTCTCCACAGTGAGTGCTCTCTTCGTTGCGATTTCAAGTGCTGCTGTGTGTGGTATTGTCATCATTGGTACGAGACAGAAGAAAACGGAGGAAAAGTCGGAGCGCGCCTGAACACATGGAATTGCTGGAGTTTCAATGGGTACCTTACATCAATCAAGTTAAGTCTTCAGTTTCTGTTTCTTCGTTCACCTAGCAAATCTTCCCGTAGCTTCTGCTGTAGACTTCAATAACTCTGTTGATGTTTCTTCGCACCTCAACTTTTGAAATTGAACCTGTGATTTGCAGACTGAGTCATCACGGAGTTTCGTCGACTGACGCGCGAGAGTTGCTCTGGTGCCTGCAAGTTTCGCACTGCAACATGACATACGACATTGACTCTCAAGTACTGCAATCTCGATACGCCATTGTCACGAAACGCCGGGACATTGCGTTTCCTCGATGTAATCGAGGTAATTCGAGTGCAGGTTTTGGTCATGGCCGGTGTCGTGCTAAGGGCGCAGGCAAAATGGAGACACTTCAACACATGTGACCAATGAGCTTGCTTTTCAACCTGTTGCTTTGACATTAAGACGCTCTAACCAGGGCGAAACTTCCCTTCAATAGCCGCTCAGGGACTAAAGCCGCCGCCCCTCAACGCGCCCTGTTGGTGGGAATTTAGCGTTTTAGCGACGTGTCTTCCAGAAACATCGATTTTGGGAAACACATTTGGCAAGGGTAAAGTGAAGATGACGGCAGGCCTGCGACATCTGAGAACCGTACAAAAGGGCATCGAAACCAGATCTCTGGGTTGCATAAGAATTAGCCCGGAGCATCCAACCAGATTTGTCGCCGTAGGCTGTCAGTTACACCATAGCCGCACGTCTCGCCAAGCCACGCAAATCCCATACCACTACGATTTGTTCCCGAACATCGACTACATCGACCATGGCAAAGCCCTCAGATGTCCAAGAAAGCGGGCGCATGGCAGCCACTCTCAGACCAGCGTCTCTTGACGACGCCGCAGCGATATCAGAACTTGCCGCCCATGTCTTCACAGTTACATTCGGCCATTCCGTCGAGCCACATGAGCTCGAAGCATTTCTCCATGAGGCTTACAGCTTGGAAGCCATTTCAAAAGATCTCAACGACCCAAACAAAGACACCACACTTGCAGTCGATCCAGCCGGGGACATTCTTGGCTTCGCAATGCTCAGCCGGGGCTCATCGGACCCATGCATCGCAAGTCTCGACAGCACTGTTGAGCTGCAGAGGATCTACATGTATCCCAAGGCACAAGGCACAGGCGCTGCAAGACTCTTGGCAGACAGATTGGAAGATATGGCTAGAGAGCAAGGGTTCAAGCACATTTGGCTGGGTGTCTGGGAAGAGAACCTCCGGGCGCAAAAGGCCTATGAGAAATGGGGGTATCAAGAATGTGGTACCCATGACTTTGCCATTGGCTCAGTTGTTCAAACTGATAATATCATGGTGAAGAAGCTTTGATCTGACCACGCGAAAGACTTGATAAACTGATAGGGAATGGGAGTCTCAGGGTGGAGGAAAAGTTCAGAGAGCTACACATCCAGGTTAGATACTTTGCCCCTTGGCATACTGATAGATTGATCGTATTATACAGGGTAGATTATTGGACTATACTCTCGTACTCCTAGATGAGTTCTGTATCAACCTCGTGATACACCTCTCGAAGAGTAACGTGCTTAAACAGTACTAAGGTACAAGCTCGCGTTCCTTAATTTCAGGGTTCAATGATGCCCGCTCAACCAACTTTTATTCCCGGAGGTGCGGCAAAGTTTATGGTCGTTGCTCTCTAAATCGCGGATCTTTCTGAGAACGACGCTAGGTCCCGCTCTGATAATTACTAGTATACAGTTGGTTTTCCATTTTCCTTTCATCAAGGCCCAAAGTGCGAGGCCGCGCCAACACAAGGCAGATTCACCGCATCGAATGCATCCAACCACTCGCCGCAGCAGGCCAACCAATATGCGGCCAGCCCCGAAATCTTGAAATGCGGCGGTGCTGTTGGAGGTGGCCTGGCCTCAAACCATGTGCCACAGTATCGGCCCCTCTAATTCGCTGGTGGCAATGCAGTGCAACCAACCCGTACGCCTCGGGGCCCCCAAGGCTGCGTGACTTGACCGCGTGGGCAGCCGTACTTAAGTCAAAGGAGTTGCCGCTCTCTGGATTATGATCAAAATTCTACTTTACGCACTCATCGTCCTCCGATTGAGTCACACTGAATGCACTGAGTATTCGACATGTCCAACGCGACGAGCATACGGACGTCGTCGCTGGAGGAGAGATGGCAAATGTGCAAAAGCCAGGATGACCGCAAGGCTTCACTCATCGACGTATTTTCGCATTTTCTATCCGGGCAATCACCAAGTAGCTGACGGGGTCATCTAGGACTTGTTTTCTCATATTGCAGAGCTTACCGGCAAGCTTTCTGAGGTTGAGAGGGACCTTGAGGAAAGGCAGATGCTTGTCAAGTCTCTATGGGCCACCAATGACAAGAACAAAAAATGTACCGAAAAGCTGCAAAATGAGAAGGTGCATTCATACACTCCACCTCACTGGCCAGAAGGGCGCTTACCTAGCTAGGACAAACATTATGTTGCAATGGTCCTTGTTGACGGCGATTGTATGCCGGTAGGATAGAACTGCTCAATACCTTCCTTGTCTCACTCGATGGTTGTTTTCTGATGACTCGCAAACAGTTTCTGGATGACCTTGTTGAGCAAGGACTCGAGGGAGGCAAGAAGGCTGCAAGTCTTTTGCGCCTGGCAACTTTTGACGAGCTCAACGCCGTTGATCCTTGCCTCCCGCACCATTTACAAGTTTTCGTCCGTGTTTACGCCAACGTGAAGGGTCTGGCCAAGACCTACACCGAAGCGGGCATCATTCCACACCCAAGCGTTTTGGATGAGTTCATCCGAGGCTTCAACATGAAGAATCCCATGTGCGACTTCGTTGATGCGGGTAATGGCAAAGAGTGTGCGGATGAAAAGCTGAAGGGTAAGTTGAATTACAAACAACCACGAGATATGACGGCTAAAGCTTCTAGCGAATTTTGAGTTCGGTGTTTCGGATGTTCACTGCCGGCATGTCTTGTTCGGTGCTTCAGCAGACAACGGTTACGCTCGCTTGTTGGGATCGCAACTCGACGATGAGGTGATTCGCAAGAAAATCATACTCCTCGAAGGTCCTCCATTCGCGCAGGAATTGGCGGAGATGAAAGACCAGTTCCGAGTCGCTTCTTTCAACAGGGTCTTTAGGCGACACAAATTGCTCAACAACATCAAGCGCAAGGTATCATACAACATCGCACCACCATCAACGCCTTCGACCAACTATGCTTCAGCCGCTGCAAAAGCCCCGTCGATTCTATCTGGAGACCAACCGGTCCGTCAGCAAGCCACAGTTGACTCCAGGATACCTTTGCCCACCTTGGGACAGGTGCTTCGGAACAAGGCTGGTCAACGAGTTGATTCACCGCTCGCTTCTATTACTCATCAAGAGTTCATCTTGATGAAGAGCCGGAAGTTGTGCAACAGTTTCCATCTTTTGGGCAGATGTCCCTATCGGGACTTGTATGGGAAGTGCTCACACGAGCACAGAGGCAAGCTAAGCCCGAGAGAGTTGCAAGTTCTTTGGGCCGTCGCTCGTCAGTCTCACTGCCACGCAGGTCTGAGTTGCACCGAACCCACTTGCGTATTGGGCCATCAGTGCCCTCGTGAGAGTTGCAATGGGGCGAGTTGTCGCCTGAGATTTCCTCTAGAGTTGCATAATATTGACAAACGACCTACTCGGTGAGACTGAGCGGTCGAGTGAGAATACGCCACCAGCAAACTTGCGATGAAGCGGTATCATCTACTAAAAATATCGGTATACGGGTAAGCAGGACATCGTTTCGGCCAGGACGAAGTGGGGTATGTCGTATTTTGCTCTGCGTCTATGGGATTTCAAAGAAGGGGTGTTGGGTTTGAGCTTTTGGTATTCCCAAGATTCCAACTAGAATAAGAGGCATCGAAATCAGAAGAAGTAGTAGATATTGAATAAAAATGACCGTGCTATCCTCTAAGCTTGTCGTAGACCTATCATATTTGTTTGACGCCAACACCAGTAACGCCCCTATGCTTCAATGTAATGCTGACTCTAGTTTGATGCAACGACAAAAACGCTAACCAACTAATATGCTCCCCAGGGACTGACACGAGGTAAGGTATTCAGCAGTGCCTCACATGCAAATACTAGCCGCAGTCCGTCTTTCTTCCAACCTTTCATAATTCCAAGAAACCAATGAGACAATTACGACTGAACAGCCTGAGGCGTTCTGCTGAAGCTGAAAGAACGCCACGAGGACCGCTGAGCTGGCTTGTTATGATTCGCCAAGCTAGCCAAGAATGCCGGTGGAATCTCAGAGGTAGTCACGGAGATCTCTGAACTTTTCTTCTTCTTGTCTTGTTTCTTCGGTTTTGCCTGCTTTTCGAGCTTCGATATTTCTGTCGGCCTGTGACCACTCAAGCACGCGTCAACCACGGACCTCTCGGGCAGGACTTCGGCCCCAGCCATTTCCCGCGTGGGCCAGGGAAACGTCGCGGCCATTTCCTGAATGGTGACTCCATCCATCTTCTCGAGAATCTCCCGGAGTTGTGATTCGAGATTGTTGACCTGCTCAAAAGCCCAGTCAGCCCGTCTCTGAATGCGAACGCCATCGCGATGCATCTGGCCGACGAGCCACTCCATCGCCACGTGTTGCGGAATAAGTCTGGCGTTGCGCATCAGCCAGGCCATCATATCTGGATCGCCTGTCTGCTTGACTATGGGCAAGCTTCGACCGCCGTGCTCGCGCTCTTGGAGCTTCTGCAGAAAGTCGTGGTACATTCCCAGCGAAGAAGTCTGAAGACCGACGAACTGGCCGTGAAAGAGAGCCCGAGCAACCTCATCAGACCAGGCGATGCCGGCCTTCATTCCGGAGTTCGCGCCTCTCCCAGGCCAAAAGTGTACCGTCATCGCCGCATCTCCAGCTAAGGCGACAAGACCATGGGGTCGGCGTAGAGCGGTAGAGTCGCACTGTGGGACCTGCTGGATGACTTTGTTGATTCTGCGTACTACGATGGGGATGCGAACAATGTTCTTCACCTCGCACTGCTTGAACCCGTAAAGCTCAATTCCATCGAGTATGGCCTTCCACAGCGGGCTGTCAGGTTGCTGAGATGGGTCAAAGACCTGGTTCTCGTCGAATCCATCGGGCAGACAGCCATTGACCTTCAGGCAACTTGGCCGACCGAATGTGCAAGGATGGCCATCAACAGATACCATTTGATTCCATTCAGTCTCGGTCAGCTGCATGTTGAGGTATCCTGTACCATCGAAGTCGCTGGCGTTTAGGAGGTAACGAGTTTGACCCATGGTAAGGAAGATGTTGATGGGCTGTGAAAACGGAAGCCCACGAGGGCGATCAAAAGCGACCCCAAGGGCATAACTCTTTCCAACCTCTTCTTCTTGTCCCGGAAAGTAGGCACTGCGGAGCCATGAGCCGGTACCGTCGGCACCAAGCATCAGGTGGAAGTCACCGTACTCCGAAAGGTTGGCCTGCTTGACCTGCGAGGCATGTAGGAAGATAAGGTCACGGAATTGGCTATCTTGTGCCCGTCGCAAGAGAGCGTTTTCGAGCTTGCATATCTGTAGGTTGCTCGAACCAGGCCAAACACGCTCGGGATTCCCACCAAAGACAGCTTGTCGCGTTCTATCGCTCATGAGATCTGTCACGGTGTCTTGAAGCGTGACGACTTGGTCGCGACGACGGGCTCCTGGTGGGTAGCTGACGAAAGAGCTACCCGGCTGCTGAATCCATCTGCCTTCGTAGAGATGAACCTCAACTCTGGGCCCGGCCTTCTCCGCGAGAGCGATCGCCGAGGCCAGGCCTGTGGGGCCTCCGCCAATGATCATGACTTTGAGAGGTGCTGCTGGATACTGGTAGATGACCGGGTCTTGCGGAAGTTGAGGTAGGTTGCGAGCGACTGACGGATCAAAGAAGAAATTGCGAACTGCATTCGTCTTGGTTGAAGTCAGGGCTTGGCTCTTGATGAGCACGAAGCGCATCCACTGCAACAGGGAGGTCGTGTCGAAGGATGGGTGACGATTGCCGAAAACAAATCTTTGGACTGAGCCAGCAAGAGAGGCAACATCTCGGTGCTTGGGGTTTGCTGCAATAGATCGGAGCTCGCCGTTAATGGAGGCATCATTCCCACGGTAGAAGAATAGAAATGCTTGCGCGCGCTCAAAGTTGGTCTGACCTGCTGCTTCCCATGCCGCTTCCCACGAGCGCGGAAACTGGATGCTGTCAATCTCGGGAGCTTGAATAGAGAAAGAAGAACGGCTGTTGAGCTCAGGGCTGGGCATGGCCGGCGGCGATCCCGAGCGGCTACGAATGGAAGTGAGCATGGGCATTTTGAATGACGACTATAAGAAATTGAAGTATTATAAGTTATGAAGATATGAGGAGGTGAGGAAAGACGTTGGGATTCGCAAGGAGACAAGGAAAAGGAGAATAAAAGGAAAACTTAGAGAACAGAAGAAAAGAAACTGTTTGGGATGCGTTGTGTGATGACGAGTATTGGGAACTCATCTTTGTTTTCGAGAAAGAGACGGCTTTGGTATATACTGATTGAGACTACATCGTGATGCATCGAGAATGAATGAAAAGTCACGATTACCAAACATATCCTGGTCCGCATCACGCCCGACGTAAGGGCAGTGCCATCTCACTAGCACTGCCCACCGACCTTGCATCATCTCTGTCCCACAGCATCAGCCCTATGAGCGGCGCACAAGTTAGGCTTCCCCACGAGGTTCTGTCAGAGCAAAGCTGCGTGCAGGTTGTAGGTTGTGGCTGGGTCACAGGAGTCTACGTCTGCATTTGACTGCGTGTGGTCTCGGTAGGGAAACTGGGGAGTGCGAGCACAGCATTCTGGCTGCATCAGAACGAGCTACGACATAAACATGAAGGATCCAAGGTAGCATGGATGGAAGGGCCCCAGCCTTCCCGCCGCACGTGTGCATCTATCGCACGAGGCGTGGCATCCACTCAGAGTGCTTCTGGATACCGCGATCACGGCTTGGAGTGCAGAAACGGCTAGAACCAGCATTTACGGTCGAGGAAGGTCGGCTCGGCCCTAAATAGATGGGCAGAGTCATTTTCCTGAATGGGAAGAACTGCTGCAGGTCAAGGCAGTAATAGCTTTTGAGAACCACTGATATCTGACCACCCTCAGTTATATCACCTCTATGTGTACTTCATACCAGCAGAATGCAGTCTTATGCTTACCTCCATTATTGTTCTTCCGCGCCTCAGGATAGATAGCCGTCAATTCGGAAGCAGCCACCTCTGACGGATCTATCGAAGGGTAGTATTAGGATTCTTTGCATAGGGTGGTCAATCCGATAGGTCCATACGCCTGATGAACACGTCACGTATATTTAGCTTGGCATAGGGTTGCATTGTGGAACTATTGTGTGACACTTTCAATGTGTACATGCCCTCCCCACACTCTTTCAGTCCTTCCCCTTTGTTCTCGTCGGGCACGAAATATGACGACCGGTGTCTCGGCAACCAAGATATCCATGAGCTCTGTGCCGTACTCAGCCACCACTGAGAACTGCCAGGAACACAGCCTACGCGATCTCGGCAGCATCCAGCTGCTCGCTCCAATGATATTATCCGCGGCCGCTAACTCGTACTCTTCTTTTACAAGACATCTAACTGGTTTCTTTGGTGCAGCCGCTGGACCACCCTCTGTGGTTGAGTGTGCGTCTACGTTTGTGATGGGCATTTGACTCTGATAGGGTTGGACAAGTTCCCAGGCAGCCCTTCCTTTCAAAGATGTGAACTCCTACCAGCTAACGCCGGTGTGAGAAAGCTAACTTTGCGGCATGTCACGCCAGGGCATCTGACCATGCCTGGAGCGAAGGATTCCGTGCAAGTACTTGTCTTGCTCACATGTGTGTGTATAGAACCTGCTATTCTGTTTCACGACAATGACTTCGGTACTAGGGGCTCTCGCCATTCATAATGAAATACTGGCTCAGTAAGCATGTGTAGCATGCTGGTAATAATCTAGATGGCTTTTCAGCGATTAAAAATAGCACTCTCACTCGAGCCGGTGTTCCAGCACCGCTCCCACAGATTGTCGTCGACCAATACAGTACCTGATCCTGCTGTAACCCACAGCAGAGCACATAGCTACTATTAGCCTTAGCTATGCTGGTGACACCGGTGACAAGTCGATGGACTCGCAGCTCAGCTTCTTCCGCTCAACGTTTCCTTGATCATCGCCTCTCTGATCCGGCGGGCATGGAGACACATCCATAGATCTAGTAGTTGCAGAGATAGCCACAAGTGCTCTCCTCTCACACAACTCACAATCAACAAGCTACGAGAGGCACAGCAGCTCGAACAGGAGCTCGTGAGCTGACATACATCAACGAGGAGCTCGCTTAGACGCTAGAAGTCTTCGTTGGCTATGTCGTAACGAGATCAACAGGGGTCAGGCCCTGCCGCGCGCCATATCAGACTCAACGTCCAATCAACAAGGGGTAAGCTAGTCGAATTCAGGCATGATGCAGAATGAATCATACCGGACCCAGATCACTTGCTCGCCGAACCTCGAACGGGGACCCATGCCATCTCCCGGCTCTAGCGGTTTGTCTGTGCGTGTTGGAAGACTTGAACCTATTAAACACGCAGCATCTTGCTCACAGGCTTGCTAGATTGGAGCTCGCTTCATGTCAGAGTAAGACAGTTGCATCATTCGAAGCTTATCACAGCCAGTGTCAACAAAAGAACTTGAGCAATGTCAGCAACTACAAGCGCTGCACAGCGTTGCAGCATCGACGCGACCCGGAGAATGTTCCCCAACTCACCTTCCACAAAGCCCGTCGTCTCCAAACTCTCCATACTCGATTCGACAGTGGCTCGTTTCACACCCACTGCTGCGATATGGCTCTACGACAAGCCAGAAACTTTACAACTATCAAACACTCAACTTTTCGAGACACTTGGGCATGCACTGAGTCAAACGCTGGACGATTACCCATACTTTGCAGGTCAACTTCAATGGGCCACACCTGGGCAGGACAAAGACAACGCAGTCCCACGACATCTTGGCCGGCTAGTGATTGCACATGGCTCGACCGAAGATCCCGGAGTTGAGCTATCCATCGCCACTCACGACTCGAAGCTCAGCGATATAGTCCCGAGCCGGGCTGAGAGGGCGACGAATCTGAAGGAGTGGAACGCCTCGAACTTCCAGCAAAGCGACTTCTTGCCAAAAACTAAGATTGCGCTCATGTCTCTGAATGTTATCGACGAGCTGCCCGCCATGGCTGTTCAGCTGACATCGTTCAACTGCGGAGGCTTTGGGGTCAGCGCAATGGTCTCGCACCCGCTCGCAGATGCCGTGTGTTTGATGAATTTCATGTACTCTTGGGCAACACGGTCGAGGATTCTCCTCGGGAATTCTTCCGCAACCGGTGATCTAGGACTTTTCAAGCCTGTCTTTGATCCGGCCCGGCTTGACCGGGTAGCGGGGCTCACATCCGGAGGCCTCCCGGACGCAACAATAGTTGCAGAGGCTCGAGCACTGCCGATGCACCGATTCGACTGGTGGGCAGAAGACGCTCCAGGATATCCTCGAGGTGTTAGATCAGCTTCACTGGCCACCATGCCACCGCCAGACGAGTTGAAAACGACGAAACTCAGTCCGTCAACATACCCTCCCTGGCCAACTTGGGACATGAGCGCACCTGTCGAGCACGTTCAAATACGTTTCACGGCAGCTGAGTTGACGCGAATGAAGGATGCTGCGCTAGCAAGTTTAGCGGAGGAGATCAAACCACTCCGAGTCTCCAGGCTCGATGCAGTCCTGGCTCATGTCTGGACTCTGATGAACCGCGCGCGTGGTCATGAAGATAACTTAGAAAGCGCGTATCTGAACATCACCTTGGGCCTCCGAAGCCGTGTCGATCCACCCCTACCCGAAACCTTCGTTGGTTCTCCTCTCCTTCTAGGATACGTGGAGAAGCCTGCCGATGAAGCTAGCTCGACTCAGCTTGGACCCATCGCCGGCGCCATTAGGCAGATGATGTCTCAGTTCACTCCAGATGCGGTGGCAGCTTACGTCCACGACGCCGCACACGAAGTCAGTCCTCAGCGGCTATGGCAAGGCTTCTTGGGAACTCATCACACCCTTGTCACATCCTGGGTGCGGGCCAAGACCTATGAGCTTGATTTTCTTGGCACGAACGAGTTGGCTCGTTATGTTCAGGGCGTCATGCCAAAGATTGATGGTTTGGTCCAGATCATGGATATTGCCGACACTGGTGACTTTGATGTCAGTGTTTGCATGCAAAAAAGTGCCATGAATCGATTGTTGAAGGATAGTGCGCTCCGTCGATACGAGTTGGCAACCTAGAATTGGCGTATAACCTTCAAAGGCATTAATATTAAATGCGCATAGAGACTTGGTCGGGACAACGCTTTAGTTACCATCAGTACAGATTATACAACAGTGAACATAGAATGTAGACAAAAAATAAAGGGTTTGTGTCAATCGCTGATGGGAATTGAGCCCGACGTGGCTGGGAGATGTTAGACCGTGATATCCTAACGACGTTGGTGTATTCAAGTAGACTTACGGGTCGAACCCACAACCTTGAGATTAAGAGTCTCACGCTCTACCGATTGAGCTAGCCGGGCAGGCTATTGCAGGTGTGTGATTGTGATAGAGACGACTGGGTGTTCAAGACGCCGCATCGTGAGTTGTGCGTGGATCGTTGAGGGCTAAGCCATCCCCAGACTCCACCCGCAATACCACTAGCGGTTTCCACACTCCGGCCCAAGAGTCAAACTCGTGTCGCAGAAGTTTGACGGCATCTCGCTTTATCAAGAGCCAGACCAGAAGCCTTACAGATATAAAATTGAACGAAGAAATGGAGACATAAAGATTGAGAGACAGACGAGGTGAGCTTATTCATGTTCGATTATTACAATGCCACCGCCGCCAATCCACCTCCTTCGATTTGAATCAATGCCGTAATTACATAGAAGAGCCTTGTATGTACAATGGTCCGGGTTGGCAACTCACTGGACCCTGATCATTTACTCTGGCTATTATCATAACATTTGCGGCCACTCGTGACCACGTACCATTTGACACTCGAACATGAACCGCCTTTAGATTACGCGTAGACGTAGCAAAGAGGAGATCCGCCTATGGTGTTCAAAAGCTCGTCAATAGTGCGGTTCTCAGCGTTGACACCAAGGTCAATGATATCAGTCTTCAAAGCATCCCTGCTAGCCGGCCTGTTGTTGATGGTAATCGTGCCTGCAATCGTGAAAGCGTCCCAAAGATGAAGGGCCTGCCACAACCAATACACGCGGTCGACCATGGCGTGGTGCAGGAAGAAGCTGGGGTCGACAACGGAGGAATACAGATCACTGGCTTCGCCGTTGACGGTGAAGTGGCCGGAGGCGTGCATTCCGAGGAAGCCGTCGGAGAAACGGCCCTGGAGCTCGTTCTGGAAGAGCTCGACGCTCTTGGAGGCCGCGCCGACGGTGATGTTGAGCATGTTCTCGTTGGTGAACCAAGTCGACGCAGTGTAGTTGCTCAGATCGCGACTGAGGCAACGGGGGTTGTAGCCAAGCTTGCCGGTTGGGCTGGCCTCGAGGCCATCCATGCCAGGGTTGACCGGACCAAGGTTGACCGTCATGCTAGGTTAATGTCAGCGACCGATGAAGCTACCGAGGAAACCACTACAAAAGCTTACTTCTTGAATGGACCGCTCATGACACAGCCACCACCATCGCCTGAAGGCAGAACAATGGCACCCGCACCGCTGACGCTGCCGTTGTGCTTGAGGTAAGCGCCGTCACCGCTCAAGCTGGTATCACTGCCATCAAAGACAGGGGATTTCCGGAGGTCGTCTTGGTTTTTCAACCAGTTCCAGTACTGGAATGTAATTGTCAGACCCGTTCGAAGATCTCCCGTTGATAGTGATGGAATCCACTCACTGGCTGGGAGCCCTTGTAGCCGCATTCATTCCGCAGAGCCTCTTCGTACGCCCAGACAAAGTAGCGGTGCCATGTCAGGAAGTTACCCTAAGTTGTTTCGTTAGACCGCAACATGATTGATGTTAAATACATGCATTTCTTACGGTTCCGTGAATCTTTGTCGTCTGGTTGATGTGCACCGCAACAAAGTCATCGTAACGGTTGCGAGCACCGGGCGCGAACTCTGGATCCGACTTGGAAGGTGACGTCAACAGGCACTGCACGGCACTGATGTAGTCTTTCCTCTCCTGGGAAGAAAATGCCTCCCTTTGCGACGGATTAGCTTGTGGCTCAAACATACGCGAATGCTTATGATCTGCGTGGCCATGGTGGGGGAGTGACGAACCAATCCCGACGGTAACGAGCATTGAAGATATTGCAGCTACTGCGCTTGTTACCAGCGCCTGATGCGGAGAGAGCAGTCATGGCCCGATCTTGGAGCTCCGTGAGAACATCGCGAGTCTCGATGGGCGAGGCAATGGCCGGCGCAACCAGCATGCCAACGGCCGCAGCCACAACGGTGATGGGAAGCATTGCTAGAAGCTCTTGCTTGTTCAAGACGGAACTAACAGACTGCAGGGTTGCCGCGTGCGTAAGCAAGGAATTGAGGGAGAGATTTGGTCCGGGCACGTCAACAGTCAGAGAGAACTGGACAGGACTTCACTAGTAGCACAGGGAAACCGAGGTGCACAAGGTCGAGTGGGAAGTGGGAGCGGACAGGACGGTCCGGAACAGTCACAAGTGAACGAACCATCAGACAGATATCGTTAGCTATATAGACAGATACCTGTCCGACGTTGGGAATAAATTAAAAAATCCCGTTGTCTGCACTAGTGCCTCCGGCCATGGTCTGCAGGGCTTCGGATCCGCGGCGCGGAGGTGGTAACCACACTGGGCAGCGGGAACAATCCAAAAACGCTGCCGCTGTTGGCGGGAGCCAAGGTCTTGAATTGCCGGGGGCAGAAGAAAGATCGAAGGGACTTATGAAGAGAGGTCATTAATCGAACGGTTTTATGCTGTGAATAGGGCAGCCAGCTCCCAGACTCGATAGCCCAGATCCAGGGCCCACGTTGCTGGGATGAAGAAGAATGTAACCTTCTTTAGGCCAAGCGCGGAGCCGGCCGGTGGACGAGTGACAGGGGAAATGCGTTGCCGTCGGTCGCCACTACTTGAAGGTGGCGGATATTAAACGGCAACTGGCATCGGGAAGGACGGCAAGTTGAAGATAATATCTGTTGACCTGGTATGGGTTCAATTATAAAGATAAACCAAAGGCTTAGTACGTGGACCAAGACACTATAATCACCTTGTCTCGTGGGCCAAATCCGTGCGGCATTACACACGCTCCTTGAGCTCCATAAGCTTAAAAGCCAAAAAGGTTCAGACAACAACATGTTCGTCCCAACTGCTCGCATGCAACAGTAAATTGTAACATACAGTGTCCAGTTAGTCGGCCAACGTCCGACTCCACAGAGTTCCGCTTCCCTTCTCGAGACCCGAGGGTGACCAACCGATCCGAATAGATCGTATGGTGGTTTGTCGAACATCCTTATGTGGTTTCCACCGTCCCGTTTTAATCTTGGCATGCATGCCATGTCTTCCGACTGGCAGACCACTAGATCCTTTCATGGGTCGGTGACACCCTCCCACCCGATGCCGCCAACAACAACCTTGTGGTTTATTTCTTCCTTTTTTCTGTGCCGCTGGGTTCTTCAACCGGGGATCATGCACAGATTCCCTCTTCGGTTCGATGGCCGACGTCGAAACCCATTAATCTCCCCCTCTTTTTTCCTCGGCGCGATACAGTTTGCAGCGTGGCTTTGAGGACTTACGAATTACTGCTGCCCGATTGGGGTGGCAGGATCAATATCGCTCCTTGACGCCGCTCCTCGCCAACAAATAATCTCGAGATGATTGCTGAAGATATCTATACTCATGCTATCAGTCATCTTCTGTCTTTATAACTGGGAGATCGAGCTAAAGCTATCATGGACTCCTCTCTACCTTGCCTACGGATGCTCGACGGTACTGTAAGTTTGCAACAAAGTGGCACGTAATGTGGGAGGCATCCATGTGGCCCCCGGGAGATCCTTCACACTCTTTTCATTATACGGAGTACATCCTGCCCACCACCTGCTTAGGCGATCCACTTCTCTGCAAGGAGAATTCCGGTACAGAATTCTCGAAGAAACAGTAATTGTGCAGTCACCTCGCGAACTCGGTGCCAAAGTTCAAGCCGAATGTCAACGGGCTGATAGGGACGGATCAACCTCCCTGCTCTGGAATGCAGTCTAGAAAGGCACAACGTAGCACCTTCCCGAGGCAGACTGGAGTGGCAGCACGAAGATTCCCCTTTTGTACGGTGTCCAACTCCGTCACCCAATGATGCTTCCTCTCACAGTCCCCGACTCCCCGTTGCGTGATCTCCTTGCATCCCTCCAAAAACCCCGTCCGTACCGCGTGCGTGGTTACTGCAGTGTGGCCCCCCCCATAGACCGGGTTTCATCTATCCACGTCTTTTTTTCTCCTACAGAACGGATTAAGAGCCCCCAATCTATAGTGCCGAAATGGAACAGCAAGCTGCTTAAAAGAATCCGCAGATCCCCTCGCTGCTCAATGTGCCCACTATCCTGAACCTTTGTGGCTTTTTTCAACTCCCCTCTCACCATCTGTGCGTCTGTTCGACGCCGCGCAGCCGCGCCATCCGCCGTAATGTCTTCGACGTCCAGCACAACGGCCGTCGACCCGGAGCGTGCTAAGGAAAGCAATACGGCCATGATCCTGGCCGTGACGGGGACCTTCCACGCTCTCGCTCTCGTCTTTGTCGTCCTCCGAACATATACCCGCGCCGCTATCGTGAAGACGATAGGCATTGACGATTACATGATGATCATGTCTGCGGTACGCCATCTCCAGAAGACCAGGTTGTTTTGGTACCAGGACAAGGGCAGCCATGCTAACTTTAGCAGCTCTGTGCGCTGGGCGGGGGTATGGTGATCTTCATTATTCAGGCTTTCTACGGACTTGGCAGACACAAAGACATCATCAGCAAGCCGGACCAGGTGTTCTTTTCCAAAGTAGGCTTCTTTCAATCGATTATATCCGCCATTGCCGCTCTTGCGTTTCTCAAGATTTCCATTGCCTTATCACTATTACGACTTAGCAAGAACAAGTGGTACTCGAGATCACTATGGGCTTTGATTGGTACAATATTTATCCAGCCATATACACTGTGACGCTTGGCTTTGATCTAATATGTCATTAGTATTCGTGGTGCTTTATACGATCATGGCGTGGCTTAGCTTCTTCTTGTACTGCAGCCCGATGGAGGGATATTGGGACAAGAGTCTCAAACCAAAGTGCTACAATATCAAGTTGTTTGTCAACTTTGCGCTAGTAAACACCGGTGAGACGAGATTCTATTCTTCTCTTACTACTTTGGAAGCTAATTGAAAGCCAGCCTTCAATATCTTCACCGACGTCTGCTTCGCATCACTTCCCATCCCAATCATCTGGGTCTTGCAAATGAAGTTGCGCACGAGGGTATATCTAATCATCGTTCTCAGTTTGGGATACTTGTAGGTCTTGCCTCAGTCTACGCATAGGCCAAGCACCAGAGCTAATCCATTCCAGGGCTGTTGTCATGGGTATCATCAAAGCCATTTATCAGATTGCGCAACCAGGCAGCAAAGATGGAACCTTGTAAGTTCTCCAAGTGCTTGCTGAGAACAACGAGTATTAATATGTGTTTCCAGCTACCAGAGTATCCAGTTTTGGGGCTTGTAAGTCGTCGCAGTGTCCACCGTCAAAAACGCATCAACGCTAACGCACCTTTCTACAGCCTCCAACTGAACCTCGGCATCATCGCCGCCTGCGCACCGGCGATAAAACCCCTCGTTGGCCGCGCCCTCAAAATATCTTCAAGCCGTCACTACAACAGCGATAACCTCTACGAAAACCGATACCCCACGGGACGATCCGGCAGAACGGGAAACATCACCACGGGCACCGCTCGGAGGCAGGGCTACAGGGAGCAAGGAAGTCAGGGGGCGCCCGACTACGAACTCGAGGACGGGCCGTTTTCACCGAGCCCAGAGTTCTACCGTACGACCATAAAGGGTGGAAATAACACCCCGGCGGCAGTTGCTGTGTATCAGAAGAAGAACAGTTTTAGCGACAGGTCGGGAAGTGAAGAGTTGATTCTGGAGACGGGGCATGGGTTTGGCGACAATAAGGGTATCATGAGGACGACTGAAGTACACATCCAACGCTGAGTAGCACTGGTTGAGGGGGGCCCAACTTGGCTTAGCTTCAATGTTCCGAAAGATGATGGATTATGAGGACATACGATTGAACACGCTTGAGCCGACCACCATTTGATGTGAGCTTGTGATCCAGCTGCAACTACCTAGAGCTTGGATATGAGGGGCCTCCAGCCATCAGCTATTGGGAACATGACGACTCAAGTACATGCACCTATGAAAAGATCATTGAAGAAGATCTACGTCTCCGAGATGTCAAAGACGTAGTAGGGTTTTGATCACGGATGACGTAAGTGGGAGGTGCCAAATCAAGCGAGTAAGAATATATGTTGACAAGAACCAACGTTCCACGACTAATACTATGTGCTACTGCTACCACGAGTACCTCCTTTCTTCATTCACTGGGCAGACCCTAAGCACACCTAGACAGAAAGACCTTCCGTCCAAAGGCTAGCCAAACATCTGCGTATCCCAAAACTCAGATCCCCTTTTCGTCGGAATTGCTGGAATCAAGCCCGGTAGTAACGTGTCGTCGCCTCAAGTTGCCCGCCTCATCGTGCACATCATCCCACGCAGCGAGCTCAGCCTTGGGAACTCTAACCAAGCGATGCGTATTGGCGCCGTTGGAATCGACCTCGACAATCTCCGTGCGGATCTCGTATCCCAACCAGCGAGGGAGTACATACATCCAGAAGACGTAGTACAGGACGCAGAGAATGATGCTAACAGAACGCAAACAAGGTCAGCGAATTTCTTCTCATTTCGAATCCGAACTTTGTCTCGACCACATTCGGGAAAGAGCTGAAACAAGGAGGGGTTCACTCACATGCCGATACCCACAACGCAGTACGTGGCATACCAAAAGCTGACGCTTCCCGCGTACGGGCCACCCTTTGGCGGCCACCACGGCATTGCCAGGACAAAGACCTGGATGGCGAGGAAGAAGATGACAACAAAGTCCCAGGCGCGGAACTCTGAGCGGCTGATGCCGGATCGCTGGCGGCGGCGTCGGAGGACGAAGACGCCGAAGGTCATGGCGAAGTTGAACATTGCGCTTGGGTAGCTGGCCAGATCAACGACTGATATTGTGTCAATGAAGGGTTCATAGCACGGATTAGTAGATCCCTGGGAATGAGGCCATACCGAAAGAGAAGGCATCGCCAGCAGGGGGCGCGACGATCATGATGAAGGTCATTGTCCACTTCAACATGTACGGACCCAAGGGTGTTCCAAAGGGCCTAGTCGAGACCCAGAAGTTGGTGAAAGGAAGAACACCTTGTCTAAATCCTGAAGTCAGCAAAGGCTCAATCCAAAAAGAGTGCGTACTCACCGTCCAATCTCACGAATCATACGCGAAGATCCAATCAACACCGCCAACAAATTCCCAAAAGCACTCAACAACACCAAGAAATTCAACACATTCGCAGCAGCCTTGCTCCCGCCAAACAATTTTGAAAAGAACACCGCCGCCGCAATCTCGCTCGCCTCCTTGAACTCAGCTTTCGGCACAGCAGCAAAGTAGGCAATGTTACAGAGCATGTAGAGGATCGCCACTGTCATTAGCGAAATGATGCCGTTCTTCTTCAGGGTGGGGATCGGGTTCTTGATCTCGTTGGTCATGTTGAAGGCGTTGTAGTAGCCCGCGTACGAGAAGATGATGCTGACGAGGGCGTTGGAGAGGTCGTTTCCGTTGCTGGTTGTGCCCTCGAAGGCGTTGCGGAAGTTTGCTTTTGGGTCGGGGATGTGTTTGATGTTACCGCCTAGGACTACGAGGCCTGCTATGGAGATGCTACAAGGGGGTGAGTGTTAGTTGCGGCGGGAAGTTTGGGTTGGGTTTTGGGCAGTCACTGACAAGACGAGGGTCAGAAGCTTCAAGACGCCGATGACGTTTACGAGCCAGAGGGAGTATCTGTTGTGTGCGAGAACGCAGATGACGGCGAGGGTGTACGCTGCGATCGCGACGCCTCGCATCTGCCACTCTGAGGGCGTGATATCGGCCATTCTCCACAGGTACCTGGACAGAACTATCAAGCTGTCAGCCTTTCTTTCGCGACTCGACATAGATCCTCTTCATGCCATGTTCACTTACCGACTGCATTACTACTGCTGAACGATAGAATCACCGACTGGACCGCAAAAGCAACGGGGAAGAAATGCTTCGGGCGAGGGTACTGCTGTTCCAAGTAGACAACCTCCGAACCACTGCGGTTGGGGAAGTAACTGGCCAACTCGAGGTAGACGCTGAAGCCAGCCGAGGCCATGAGGAATCCAATCACCCAGTACATCAAGGCCAGACCAATCGAGCCCGTCCTGTTGAGGATACTAGCAGCTATACCGTAATAAAGTCAGCATACCATAAACTTCCATGGAGGCATGCTCCGATAGACTTGCCACAGGAGCAACAGGGCCAGGGCCAACTTACGAGTAGAAAAGACACCAGTCCCAACCATCATATTGATATTCAAGAAAATAATAGCCAACCAGTTGACATGGTACCCCAACGGCGATTCCGCTTCGACGGGAGCACCAACAGCCTCCTGGTACGACGGCTTGGAGCCGTTGCCTCCCTTGACCCTAGTGTACGCAAGATCACCATCGTGAATGATGGACGGCTCAGAGTCGCTGGCCTCAGGGTCGGCGCGGACAGTCGCATCGGCGCCGCCCGACTTGTCGCTCGGGAATAGCCTCGAAAATACCATTGTCGAAGTAAGCGTGCCCAATATTTTGCGAAAGATGGATTTGATCGCCTACCGTTCTTCAAGAAAGATTTGATCGACTGCCGTTCAAGTATGACGGAGCCACAAGTGGCACGTGGATGAGGACCCGGGTGAGTTCGAACAGACCAAAGCGGAGATATATCTTCAACAGAGTTCTACATGAAAGCCATGGTCGTGTGAACTTACATATATACAGATGTCTCCGGCCTCCCCACGTTGTTCTACAAGTAATGTTCCTCCCACCATTCCGTCCCCGACTCATGTTCGCAGGCACCATAACGGGGGTACCAAATCACACAATCCATATCTCTCGGCCCAATATTCCCGATCCATGCTTCCAGCTAGCTTGAGCGCTTGATAAGTCGACATTGGTCACCTTGGCATTGGGAAAAACTCAAGAGGCACAGAAGCACGCAATGGAAGAGGGGGCCGGTCCCTCGAACTTTAGGAAATCCAGCCGGATAGGCCGACCTGGGCGCGCGGCTGGGCTAGAGCTGAAGCTGGTGCAGACTGGCAGCCGTTGCCACCCCCCGTCCTACACTACATGCCAACATGCGCGATTGTAACGTCCCAACAGCGATGGAGAAACTTGGGATGGAAAGGCGAACGGACGGGTTTCCCCGACCCAAGGGGACCACCACGGAGAGGCGTTCCCACCGCGGCTCGCCCCTAGTCTCTTCCCTTCCTTCGAACCGTGAACGTCCGTGGATTCGCTCAAATCGGATGTGCCAGGACGTGTGTTACCCGCGCCGAACCCACCCCCGCGCGGCGTGTCCACTGGTTTTTGTGGATATTTTGTTGGTAGGCTGCGATGGAGTAACACCGAGGGTAAATGACGACATCCGGTATCCGGTACCAACGTTCTGGCAGTTGAGGATAGCTCCGCGCCTGAAGTGGTTTGCGATACGCGGTAAGTCTTCAGCTGAAGCCCGAGAAGCTGTTGCGTGCAACGGACAACTAATTAATAGAGGCGGTAGTTGGTCTGCGACTGCCTACCCTAGTCCGAGGTTCTCGCGATCTTGAAGGGGCAAAATATCGGCCCTGCTCGTGCCATCTGGCGACTGCTTCTGACTTCAACCACGCACGGCAGTGACTCCAATGAGACAGAAAAGCAATCATATTCTGGTCTAGAGCCGCAAATTTTAACCCATTCGCCTCCCTATTTCTCCATCCGTCAGATCATCATCCCAAGATGGATAGGCCAAGAGTCAAACACGAGGAGATCATTGCGTGAGGCAAGACTTGGCTGACCATCCCCTTGATATATCACCTCTGGACGGCTCACCAAGACATCACCTAATTGCGGCGCAACCCTACCATGATCCTGTCCCATCAAAAACGCGGTAGTTTCATCGCGTCAAAGAGAAGCTTGGCAAACGCCTCAGACAACGGTCTGTACATCCGTCCCTGTAACCTTGGTGCAACGGAAAAGCCGTTGATATCGACCGAACATCTTAAAACGCCATCAAGTCAGGGTTTTCTTGGGGCACCCATCATATGCAACCTACCTTCCCCGTCAGGGAAAGACGCGTCGAGTTTCGGTCTCCTCGCAAGCTTGGGGTAGATGTCGACATCAGGCCGCTCGATAGCGCCATCGAATAATCCCGGGAAAGAGGCGCCTTGGCCAACGCCCGCCAAGCATTCGATAAAAACCTTGGGGGGAATCATCTAATCGGCCTAGACCACGCAGAACGGAAACGTTCATACAAGTTTGAGGGATATTGTGGTAGCAAGACGAGGGCATAGTAACGATTAGGCGGGTGAATAAAAGTCCTACCTGCCCGCGTTTCGACACTTTCACCTCCGTCGAGGCCAATGTCGCAACGTTTGTCATTCTAATCGAAACCGACGGGCTTTGAGGTCTCAAGCAGAGACATTATGGGACCACGCGACGACGCGTGAAGTATTCCCTCCACCAATTTACTAACAAGCCCTTGTAGAGACTAGGAATCGACGTGTCCATGTCGAACTCATGCTGGACCTTTTCTCGTAGTCGTCCACGATACCATGTGATCCTCGTCATCACTCGGGCAAAGTCATCAGAGTCCAGCATCAGCTTATTCAAGGTATCCAGTCTCATTACGATACGCGACAGACGTACACAAAAATCGTACACCCAATCTCATCCTATATCCCAAAGAGTACATCAAGTACTCATCCCAACCCAATAGAGGAGCGGTGAAATAACCCAAGACCAGATTTCCCACTACCAACGCCAGACTCGAAAGCCCAAACCATAACCCGACCCAGCCCATGCCCAGTCCCGTGCCCATGTTATACTCATGATACATCCTTTCCCATCATCCGTCCATCCAGTACACCCAAAAACACACCAACAAAACCCTAAAAATCAAACGGCGTGAAAATATCCGTAAACCACCGATTATCCATCAAATCCAACCCAAACTGCCCCAACTCAACCTCCCCAACCCCAGCACCACCACCCATCCCGCCATCAAGAACCCCCGTCCCATCAGCCCCCGCCGCCGAAGGCGCATCAACCTTGGCCAACGGCGCCATAGCAGCCTCCCAAGTCCCCTTGAGCCCCTTAATCGTCTTCACAGCTTTCGCAAACGCATTCCCCTCCTCCACGTCAACATTCAACCCAGCCTCGCTGCAAACCCTCATAAACCGGTCCCCAATCTCGTCGAGCGTCGCAATGAGATCAATCGTCGACCTTACGCTCGCGCGGTCCCAGACGGGGTCTTCGAGCACCGAGAGGCGGTAGAGGGCAATGGTGCAGTGGGAGAGCTGGGCGAAGGTGAGGAACGGGGTAGCGTAGTAGGCCGCGGGCGGGAGGGTGAGGAAGTGGTCGAACCAGGCTTTGACGGCGTGCAGGCAGGCGTAGAGGATGTCGAGGCGAGCTACGTCGGGGAGGTTGGCTGGTACGCAGGTGCCTGTTTTGTTGGAGAGGGCGATTTCTTGGATGGAGAGTTCTGTGCAGTGGAGTTGGGCGATGATTGTGTCTGGCGAGAGGTGTTAGAGAGCTCGCCGTTGAAACAGGAAGATGGAAGAGAGATGAGGACGAAGTTGAGAAACTAACCTGTGCTTTGGAGCTCTGACGGTAGGCTCTGGATGTGTTGTTGAAGCTGCCTCTGGAGAAGCTTGACGTACATGGCAGGCGGCGTCTTGTGCGCATCCACAATGTCGAACGTGTTCTCGGGACGCCATGCCGCGGACAGCTTGCCGGCCTCCTCCTTGAGTAGCTGCATCCTGACCAGTGCGCCGAGGGTCCGGTCTGAAGGCGACTCGGGCTGCTCGTCAAGAACCTGCAGACACTCGTCCATGTGCGGTGTCCAGCGCAAGGGGTCCATCTTGCCCAAGAAACTCGCGACACTACATGGGGGGGTTAGTCTCGCTGTCTCAGCCTGTGCCGATTGTTGTCGACCAAGTGAAGGGGGTTCGGGGGACGTACGCTGATGAGATGAGATAGCACGCAACCACGGCCCTCCGCTGCTCCATCGTCCGCGGCATCTGCGACTTGACGTACAAAGTCTGCCCCGCGGCCCCAGTCTTCTCCCTGTCAGCCCTCTCCTGAGTAGCCTTCCAGCAAAGGAAAGGGTTCAGGTTGTCCAAGGGGTCACGGGACATTCCCAAATCGAAGATGAGACCAATCGCAATCTGACAAAACAAACACATGAACGGCTTGTTCCCAAGTTGATGATTCGCCCTAAAAGCAGACCTGGAATGTCAGCGACAACCGACCAGATTTGTAGCCATCTCATCAAGAGCAGAGAGAGAGAGAGAGAGCAGGAAACACAAACGTGACTTGAACTGACCATCCCAGAATCACCAACAACCCAAGCAGGTAATCAATACTCCTCTCATTCTCAACAAGCAGCTTGTGGCTCACAATCTGCCGCACCCGCTGCCCCAGCGCAAGCTGCTGGCTCGACACCCTCGACGCGACAGTCATGATGCAGATCCACAGAAACGGCCTCTCGCCGCGCAGCTCCTCGGCCGTCATCGTGGCCTTGAAGTGGAGAAACGGGAAATACTTTAGGTTCTGCCCGCGGAACGCCTCAAAGAGCGCCTCCGCCTCGTCTGGTGAGGGCAGCTCGTCGCCGTACCCGGGTTCCTCTGGGCTAGCAGTCTGCGTCGGCGTCGGCAGCGAAGCCCCTCGGTCCCTGCGATCACTCTTGCCAAAATGCTGCGTTAAGTCGAATCCCCCACCACCACCGCCGTGCACATCTCCCATCTCACAAGACTGCCTCCTCGCCGGCGCCGCCGCCGCCGCAGCAGCAGCAGCCGTCGTAGACGAAGAGGAAACAGACCCCCCAGAAAGATGAACATCAACCCCCAAGTCAGATGACAAGTTCGGCCTACCCGACTGCCTCAGCAACGTGACAAGCCCATCGAGCTTCTCCTCCAGCTGCGCGGTCCGGCTAGACGGCGGCTTCTTGGAGCGCTTCCGGATGGGGTTACTCGGCTGGCACGACTTGCCGAGCCGGTGACACCGCTCGCAGGCCCCACCGACGGGGCGGAGGATGCATTTGCACTTTGCGCGGGAGCAGTTGGTGCAGGCCCGGCCGTAGGGTGCGGCGATGCCGCCGTTGACCGAGTCGGCGGCCGCCGAGTCGCGGGTTTCGATCCCCGTCGGCATCCGGGATTCGATTTTGGGGAGAGGCAAAATGCCCCCTGTAACGTATGCCGGTTAAGAAGCAAGTTAAAAAGAGGATAAGGTACTCCGTAACTGCAGGGCTTTGCTTTCTTTGGTAAGCGGGCCGAGAATCCGGAAAGCCTTGCCCCGGGGGTTGCGGGCGGCAAGCGGACTTGGTTGAGCGGCGTATGTGTTGCGTGATGGTCACGGTGGTGCCAGGTCCCGGGGTTGGTGGCGGGCAAAAGAAATCGCCCTGCTAAGCTTTCCGGCTGCAGGCGATCAATCCCTCGCGTGTGTGTGTCTCTCTCCGTATCTGTTGTCTCACGATATTCGCAGCCAAAGAAACACACATACACAGCACACACCAATCGTTGAACGGGCTTCAGATGTCCGTTTGGTATCGCAAATGCCGTTTGGATGGAGTGCAGAAAGTGTGAGACCAACGAGAAGGGAAGTGGGAAGGGGGACACAATGATCGATGAGTGATGAACAGGAGAGGATTGGACTTCGAAACCCGCCGGGTTTGGGCCTTGGATGGTGTGGGCGATGTCGAGGACCTTGCGGCATATGTACGTGGGCGAGCGGAGTTGAAGGCGAAGAAGTTGAAATTCGGACGCTTCTGCTGACGACAGCCTCCAATGCTGTCATGCCGGCTGGAGGTGATCCTGAGGCTTGCATGTGGCTTGCGTGTGGCGCTCGGGCGGGGACAGGGATATGAGTTGGGCCGAACACCGAAGTCCGCTCCCGCTCCCGGCTCCGCTTCTGGGCTCATCCACTAACAAACTCAGGCCGCCCGCCAGGAACACTCTAATCCGTTCGTGTACCTTGAAATCAGGTGTATGTTACATCAGCCTGATACGATCTTTAGCAAGGCTAAAGATGTGTGAGATTGGGTTTCGATCTCGACCCCATTCGGTGTTACGAAGGAAATTTGGAGACATGTCGAGTATCAATAATCCGGTATGAACCTATGAGATCGTGCTCCACGAGGCTGGGTGAAGGATACGCCCCCTGCTGATGACGGAATCGGGCAGTCTGTCTTCTACACTAACAATCGCCCTGTCTCTGACATCTGGAATACAAGTTTACAGCAAGTTTACAGCGACGGCGATTGCGGCAGCGTACAATACACGTGGCCAGAGAATTGAGAACGGCACAGGTTCACATGAGATGCAAGACAAGATGTAGTGTGCCATGGGTATTCGATTAAAAGTTACCATGCAACTCGGACCTAACGCCATGATGGCTGCTTTTTACTAACGCAGCATAACCTCAAATGAGGCAATCACAAGATCCTCAGATGTTGCTTCATCGCAGGAAAAAAACATAAAGATCAACAACTCCGTAGAGCTGGCCGCAGCCTACCGTTGACGAACCACCTCCAACGCCGAAATGAGAACTCATTACTATCCTTCCCACAGAAGATGCACATCACTTGCTCCCAATGAAGGGGGCTCATGGAAGTGTTACACTTGAATACCATAATGCACTCAGCGTGCATACCACGACCACCACACTACCCATCCCGCCTAGGTATCAAAGCACAATCATCCCACCCAGGAACGATTTCGAGAGACTGCCCGGCGCAAGAACAAGAAAAAAAAGGATCCGCAGGGTATTTTTTTGTCGTACTGTACAATGTGTCGGTCTGAAATTGTGCCGAGGCGCTTGTCGTGTTTTGTTAATAGAATGGGAAGTCTCTCCATCGACGGGTCAAGTTTGATCAAGAGGTGAGTCAAACTCCGCCACCCATGAAGGCGGCGAGGTCGTCGAGCTCGAGCAACTGTCGCTCGAATGCGGAGCAAAGTTCGCTAGCCGTCATATCCTGGGGCACAGGAGCAGCAGGCTCGGCAGAAGCCACGCCGTTGCCAATAGGAGGCTGAGAAAGCATCTCGGTGGACTGCTTGATCTCGGCCTGCTGGGGAGGAGGCGGGCTGACAGAAGCCGGCGTACCAACACCGCCGGAACCGCCGTTGATGGTAGTAACACCGGGGCGACGCGGCTGAGGCGCGGGGGGCTCGCTCTCGCGACCGCTCTCGCTCACAGAGGCAGTGTGGTTGTTGGCAGGAGCCGGAGGAACGGGGACGCCCGTGCCAGCGTTGGAGTTGGAGGTCTGGTCGTAGTCCATGGCGTCAGGGTTGGTGTCTGGGTTCGAGGCGGCTTCGTCCTTAACAGACGCCTGGTCGGCAGGCGGGGCGCTGGTGGGAGGAACAGAGGTACCTGCGACACTGGGGCTGCCAGCGACAGCATCATTGCCCAGCACTCTATGCATGACGGCAAGGTGACGCAGCCACGAGCTGATCAGGGGCCAGGTGTCAACTCCATCCTGCATGAAGTGGAGGCCATCGCGCACAATATGCCCAGCAGTCTCGACCGCATTAGGGGGGGTTAAGCCCTTCAGAGACAGGTAGGCCACAGTGGCACTGGCAGTGAAGGACGAGAAGAGCATGAAGATGGGGAAGCAGATAATGCCCTCCTTGTCAAACCCGGTCTCGAGAGCAGTGAGCATAGCGATGGTGCTGTGGCACGAGGTAAAGAGCCTATCAATGATCTCGTGGCACTGGGGGGTGAGGCGCCAGCTCTCCAAGTTGAAGCCAGGCGCAGTGACATACTGCAGCAGGCGACGGCGGTTGATGAAGATGGATGCGCAGTGAAGCATGCAGTGCAGCATGGCATATGTGAAGCCAGAACCCATGGTGATGTGCAGGTTGATCTGGCCGGGCTTGTCGACGTACTGCATCGACAGAGAGGCGCGAAGGCGCTCAATCTCACCCATGAGAGTAGTGCAGACATTGTCGTTGAAGGTCTCCGTGGTTGTGGTCATCAACATCTGGACCACGTCGCGCCATATGCGAGTGGCCATGACAATCTGACCAAACTCGCCGACCTCGTCGGTGCGGGAGCCAGAAGGCATCCGAGACGGGTCTGAAAGGTTAATGGTCTGGACATAGACGGCGTTGCCAAAGGCAAAGTTCATGTCGGAGCAGGGCAGAGAGACATCAGCCGTGTCGTTGGCGGACAATGCCGGCTGGCGGCCGGGCGTGCTGGTAAGCAAGCAGTCGAGAATGTACAGCAGCCACAGTACACGGCGGAACGACTCGTCCTGAAGGAACCTATCGGCATCGCTGACGGCCGCATGGTGGCTGTGGAGAATGCGGTACATCTGGACCATGCGACTAGCCTGGCCCAAGTAGATGTAGGCACGAACAGCATTGCGGGAACCCCACTCGTGAATGATGATCAAGCAGATGGCCTGAATCTCAGCGAGACTGGGAGTGTCGAGGTTCTGGTTGATGATGCCCATGGCCTTGGCTGCGAAGTGCTCGGCAGCACCAGTAGCACCGGACTGCCCGCCATAGCGTCTAATCAAGGTAGGGGAGCTTCTGCAGGAGGAAGAACAAGGTTAGCCGGGGGGTGCTCGTCCACTAAAGTTCCGACTCATTCGGGGCCAAAGACAATGACCACAATGAAAAAGGTGGTAACATTTTCGGCCCAAGTCCGGACATTTGGAGCCAAGCGAGCCGACACGAGACTTCCGAACGGATGGCCGCGCCACCCACAAAAAAAAGCCGGACATTGCGGGGGATGTGGTGAAACACCAAAACAGGGAGGAAATTGGGACATCGGGGAACGGAAGACCCGAAAACAGAGGTACGTACCGAGCGGCGCAGGTGAGCAGTGCGTAAATGAGGGCCGGGTCCAGAGAGGCGTTCTTGAGCTGTTGGATGAACGAAGGCTTGTGAAAAGCGACACAGGCCGGGTACGTCTTGGAAATGACGCGTTCGCATTCTTGGATCAGCTCCGGTGTAAGTCTGGCGGGGATGAGGTCAGCATTCGTGTTCCTTTCTTTTTGCGCCCGTGTTTGCGTTCGGGGGGCGTGGAACAAGATATCCCGGCGACTGGCCCGGATGAGAAGAGTGGAGTGCCAAAAGTGGCGGAGACGGGGATGTGACTCGGGAAATGAGGATGGGGAGGATTTGGGGGGGGGGGGGG
>JFFI01002594.1:83406-105947 GCA_001563125.1 Colletotrichum salicis
AAAGCTTGTGGGAACGAGGGGAAAGCCCGCCGTCAGAAGGCGGCTCCGAGGCCAAGCTAGCGGCGGTGGGAGATGCCGGCGGTTGGAGACGAAACGCCGTCTTCGGGAAGATCGAGGCAATGGCAGACAAATCTTGGGGTGAAAAGAAACAAGGGGGAGAACACTTTGGGCAGACGGAACAAAAAGGGGGGCCAAAGAACAAGAGATGACCGCGCGTGTGTGATGAGGAAGGGAAACGAACAAGCCACCACGCCCAGGCCGCATGCAGTAGGGGGCCGAGCTCCCTCCTTGGTCGGCGGCGGTGGGCGGCGACACAGCCGAAAAGACGAGAATAGCACACCCGGCACACGGCGCGCGCAAGGCAACTAGGTGCCAAGCGCAAAATGTGTGCGCCGCGCGAGTCTGGGACAAGGCGGCGGAGGCAGTGGATGAGAGGACAGGCAGATGATGGAGATGCTGAATGTGAAGAACAAGCTGTACACTTACTTCTCGGGAGTCTGAACGTGACGAGACGAGGTCGAGGCCGGGTTGGCGGCGCGCACGTCACCGGCCGGAACCGAGGCAGGCAGGCTCTCACGCGCAGAGCGATGAGCGGCGGTATGACGGGCGGGCGACTGGCCGTGATGATGGGCCATGGACTCGGAGGGCAAATAGCACTCGTGCATGCCCTTGGCGCAGTTCTTGCAAGGCGCGCGACCGTTTTCGTAGACGCACTTGGTTTTGCCCTTGCGACAGCGCACGCAGGCGCCGCCGGCTCGGAGGGCGGTAGACCGCACGACGCTGGCCGACATGGTGCGGTACTGTGTGAGGTTGAACGTGTTGTATAGTAGTGGAAATGTGAACCAGTGTTGGTGAGTAGCAATGTCGCTTGATGATAAGACCTATTGTCTTCTGTCTGCACAGAGCAGAGCAGAGCAGGGAGAGAAGGAGAGTGCGCCGACGACAAGCTGAAGGCGGTACGGAGTAGGGTTTGTGTGGTGAAACCCAGATGCGCGTGGTCAACCGGAGGTGGATGAGTAGACGCGACGCGATCACTTCTTGATCCACTCAGGGGTGTGAGAAGAGCTTGCTTGGATTGTGGGATGATGTCGTGGTCCCAGTAAGTTGACGTTCCGCAGAAGTCACGGCGATGGTCGGCGTCAAGAAGCCGGAGGGTTGACGAGGTGAGGTTGAAGAAAGGAGGAAAAGAAGGGAGAGTTCGGGGGTGTCAGGGTCGCGGGAGGAGGAGTGTTTTGTTGAGGGGGGCTCCGGAAGAGAAGAGAGTTTTGGCGCCGGGTGACGCAGAGAAAAGACGACCCGTCGCGCCGAGATTATGGAGAAGGGTGGCTCCAGAAGGCGAGACCCCCAGGCAGGAGGTAGCGGGCGAGGGCGGGCGGCGGCGTCAGGCCCAGGAAGGGGGCAGACGCGACGGGGGAAAACGCCCACAGCGGCCGATGGCAATGGGGTAAAAGGGTCGGACTTGACTGGACTTGGATCCGGAACGGCGTCGGGAGAAAGTGGTGATGTTTGTTTTGTTGAAAAGATTGACGTTGTGATGTGTTTCTTTGGTACAGTCAGAATTGTGCTGTGGTGGAAGACGAAGAAAAGAGAATCGGAGGGCACGGGTCGGCCGCGATTTCTCGGTGGTGGGCGAAAAATCCGGGCGGTGGTCCTCAGGTTTCGGTGGTTGGAAGAGGAGGAAGGAAGGAGTGGAGTACGAGAGATGGGGAGGGGTGTGAAGAGAGGAGGTAGGGGGTGTGGTAGGGCAGAGCCTGGACGGGAAAGAGGGCATACCGCACGGAGGGCAAGCGGGGGCAAGAATGAAGTACCTTATCCCGTACCTTTGATGGTAGAGAGGGAAAGAAGTGGAAAAATCAGACTTGGAAAAAGGGAATTTCATGTAAAATGATCCAGATGGCCTTGGTCGTCAGAAACAGGAGAAGATCACGTTAGGCGAAAAGAATAAAGAGGTCGACGTAGATGTCACGGGTGGGAAAAGACAGGCAGGCGGAGGTGGAGGACCTGAGGAAAGAGCGAGAGCGAACCGGCACACGGGTGACGGGACGTGGACACGGGGGAAGGAGGCGCACACGGCATGAGTTGAGGTGAGGAAGGCGAGCGGGCCTCGGCCTCGCATTCGTTGCAACTGCCCTGCGCGCACTTGAGTTCCTGACTTTCTCCCTCTCTCTTTCCATTTAATCTGGCCGCGCCTTCTGATTATTATTTCATCCCGCTGCACCTGTCTACCTACCGCTCCTTCCATGACCCCGACCAAGAGTGGAGGAGACGGCGACAGAAACTGAAGGAGGAGGTCTTGCGCCCCGAATGCGACGGATGGATGTCGCCAGATGGTCGCCTCCACTCAGGGCTGGCCAAGCTCGGTGCGGGTTGAGAAGTCACGGCCTGCGGAAGCGGGAGCAGTCGGCGGACTTTTGGGGAAGGGGCAAGGTGGTGGAAATGGAAGTGCAAGAAAGAGGTGAAGAGTGAAGGGGGGGGTGGTGTGGAACAACCCGAGTGGAAATGGAACACTACGGAGACACAGGTACCTTACCTACGGACACCGTACCTATTTCCATAACCTCGGGGGCAGGCGCGAAAAATAGCATTCGGGAAAGAGAAGGAGGCAGAGGCAGAGGCAGAGGCAGTGGCAGAGACATTGGACAAGTGACCGCAGGAGCTGCCTGCCTGCCCTGGGCCACCAACTGTTCCACAGACGGTCGGGCCTGAGGTTTCTTTGCTGAGGTTTTACGGGCGGATCGGCTGGTGGTGCCGGAGCTGAATGAGGAGAGACGGAAGGAAACCAGGAGCGAGGGGACCCACTCTGCCCATTCTGCCTTCCGCGTCAATGTCCGTCACAGGGAGGTACATGGCCGGTACTCATATGCCTGGGCTTTCATTCTCCAAGATCAAAGTACCGCCCTCTTCCCCCCCTCTCTTTCCTTCCAGGTTCCAGGTTGCCCGTGTCTGCCTTCTCTCCAAGTTCCATCAAATCGGTACCTGCCTCAGCGTCTGCGCGCTTGGGTTGCCTGACAGGCCTGCCCTGAGAATCCGGCATGTTCCCGCAGCAGGCACCTGCCTCGGTTCTCTCCCAAATGCTCCTTCTCTTTTTTGAACAATTGATATTGAAGAGAAGGAGCGACAAAGAATATGTGAATCTTCCCTTTCGTTGGAGTTTGTCCTCTGCCCCCGGTCTCTTCCCTCTCCTCTCAAGCTCCAAGCTTCACTCGACGCGACCATCATGGCATTTCCAATACTTCTGCCCAACCCACAAACGCACAAATGAAGTCCCCCTCCAGCCCCAGCCCGGCTGCCGCCCGAAAGCCAAAACGATGCGCATACTTCGTACAGTCTCGACACAGTGTCTGCGGCATACGTCCCCGATACATTTCGCGTCTCGCATCCATCCGTCCTCTGCCTCCGCCGTCGACCGGTCGCAATCCCGTTCGTTTGCAAGCCCAGCGAATTCACCGTCCGTCTTGTGGGCAGACCGTCCCTCCGTCTCACCATGTTCCCTTGCGACCTGCGCCGCCATTGCCTACCGTTACAAGCAATGCGCCCATCTCCCGCTAGCCTAGCCGAATAGCCTCAAAAGACGGGCTCTCCTCCTGTACTGGTAGCACAAACAACGTGAGAAGAGTCTTGGCTGACACTGCACCTCCTCCGAGCTTGCCATTCGGACCTGACCTGTCCCAAGGTACTTCCCACTGCCCTGCGACAATGCCGGGCCCGCCGATTGCTACAGCGCTCTCGCCTCGGCAGCGCAAAATCACAAACCCTGCCAGGCCCGCGGCACGCCGGGCGTTGTTGGCCCACACCGCAATGAGAAAGGGCGGACAGCGTAATCGGGCCATGTCCACGTGGCCTGACTTGCACCGCTCAACGACATTGGGCACCGAGCAGAGAGAGAGAGCCACAGGCTACAGGGCAACAGGACCGCGGACGAGAGCGAGGCACAGTGCAATGCCATGGTCCATTGGGGGCGTGGACGACAAACGCCGCCGGGCGGGCCTGGAATCGCCGCGCGCCCCCCTGGTCCTAGAGTCGGTATCGCACCCTCCTCCAAGTACCTTTCCTCTACCTTGGTGTTGGCCTCCCCCCAAATTCCACGGAGCGCCAAAACCCAACCGGCGGCTACAGGGCCACGCCAGCTTGCCTGTCCCTGACCAAGATCACCGCGCCGCCCACTTCCAGCGGAAGATTGGCCCCCCTCCCAAATTTGTTTCTCGCAGACACCGGCGCGGCAGGGCGCTTTCGTTGGACACTTCGCTCGTGCCTTTGAACACTTCTTTGACGGCACGGCCTCTCCTGATCGAGATCAAGAAGACGCAGCAGCAAAAGTGTAATTTGCACCCATTCTCGCTGGATGGTGCTTCCAATCTCGCCGGTACTACTCCGTACACGCTCTGCTACACGGAGGCGATGCGCTGCTCAAAGACCCAGCAAGCTCGTCATGATATGAGTTAGGGCGACATACAGGCGTAGTCCCCCTATCCGTCAGGTCAACGTTGGCAATCCCCTACTAGCAATAAGGCACGTTTCGGTCGAGTCTCTCCTTTGCAAACCCGCCACCGATAGTGTCGTCGTCGACGCTCTACCAGTTGGCAAGTCCCGATACTTCAGTATGTGGGATAGCCAGTTCACGGCTCGTCCCGGCCATCGGGCTGGCCGAGGGTCGACGCGGCTGTTGCTTCTGTGCACAAAAGACAAAAGGCAAAGGCAATGCCGGCAAAAGCTGCCGCCTCGTCCGGGTCTGCTAGGCAACCTGTTCCGTCTTCGCTCCGTGGGCATCCACCCATCACGCCCTCGCCCCCAGTTTTCACCATGGAGCTGCAATCCCGACTGTGTCCAGCGCCATCTCGTTCCGGCGACGCGCCAAATTTCTGTTTAATCAAACTCGACTTGCCTGGGCCTGGACCTAGAGTTTTCCCTCGCTCGCTCACCGTGCTGAAGCGGACTTGCGCAGTCGACGCCCCCCCGCCCCACCCCGGCCGTTTCTTCGTTTCTGTCCGTATCACCAACATTTTCTGCAGCAAAGGCATGTTGCGGCCTGCCATTATGTCTTACGTCAGGTTCTCACTGCGTCAAAGAATAGATCTCAGAATATGGCACGACACGACACCGACTTTGGGTACCGTACGCTTGGTAGCCAGGCACGAAGGGTCAAGAAGTTGACAATACCTCTTTCCTGTGACATCAGGGACAATGCCCTTGTGCACTTGTCACCATGTTGAGTACGGGACCAAGCCGGATCGACTAACTCTGCTTCAGTGTTGTGATAGGGGGATGCAAGACCTAAACACCACAGTGTGGCATAGCCGGTGGGCGGGCCGCGAAACCTTTCCTAGTGCATGCTCCGGTTCATTGGGGACTCTCTACAGGGCCGTTCAGGCTCTGCAGCACTGTTTGGATGGAAGTGAAGAAGCCGAATGTCTCTGAAGTCTATAAAGCTGCATCTGATTTCGTTACGTTCATCTCTTTCGGCCGGGGAAGCGCGTCGTGTCACATTTGTTCTGCGGAGCGTCTGAACACTCTCTCTCCCGGTGACCGAAGAAAGCCTGATCCAGATTCCAGACTTCTCGGCAGATATGCAGACGGGGCTGGCGGCTGCCGTCGTTATCCACCCTTTCGCGCGTCTTGTTCCGAATTATTCCTCGGTTGAGGAGAATCGCGACATTGGATACCGGGTCTTGACTGCATTCACTGGAGCATCTGTATCCCCCCGTTCCTTGGCGAGGTGCTTCATTCGTGCGACTTCTGACATGGTTCTGTGAGCTCGCGGCCGAACTTCTGGGGGTGGTCTTGCTCTCAGTCGCCGTAGTGTTGCCGGCAAACCTGGCCAGCGCGGACGGTTCCCTCTCCCTGCACACCCCCGACCCGGCGCGTGCCAGTTCACTTCAGCTCAGCGTGCCGGTCCACGGCACAAACAAAACGAATTGTTGAACACTTGCACCATACGATCTGTTACCGAAGCAGCGTGATCTGATACCCAACGTCCGACACACTGCACGCAATTGTGTGACCTCACAGTCTTTCTCCAGAGCCAAACGAACGTTGTTGCAGCGTAGCACTGTCTTGTTCGACGGTCTGCTGATTCAAATCGCGATGGTGCCCGACGGAAGCAACCAGCGGCTGGATGTTGGAACATCCCACCGTCATGCCGTGGGGCAGACTCCAAAAGTCCAGCTCCAACGACAGCGCGAGAGCAGCTGTCTGTCAGTGGTCACTGCAGTTGCGCTATTTTCCCCCGGCTGAAGCGCTGCGAGGCGGACGGGTCAAGGCTTCAACCAAATTGTACAGTGTAAGCTGATGTCGCTGAGGACGCCAGGCTGTTTTCTCCGTGTATTCCGGAGGTTGCGTCCACTTTTCCTGCCCCTGCTGTCTCCTCCCGGGACCTCTGTCCAGCGCTACCATGCCCGGACTTGATGTCATTTCCCACCACACCTCCGCCTTGGTGTCGCTCTTCTGCCCCGTATTGTCTTGGGAAGATGCACGTTGGTCCGGCGCTTCTGCTCCCTTGTCCCTTCTGTCTCCCGAGTCTCGCAAACGGCCGTGGGCGCCTAGGTGTGGTATCCGTATACATACCACGGGATCTACACGA
Source organism: Colletotrichum salicis (assembly GCA_001563125.1). NCBI lineage: Eukaryota > Fungi > Ascomycota > Sordariomycetes > Glomerellales > Glomerellaceae > Colletotrichum > Colletotrichum salicis. The sequence goes on from JFFI01002594.1 coordinate 89,984, forward strand.
GAGTATCCAGCCTCCTGGAAACGCCGTCATGTTTGTCTTGCGGGCATCAGAACAAAAGTTGGAAAGAATGGATCAACCGGGTCACTTGGTGGAACGGGAGCCGAGGGAAGCGCAAAGACTCCGGAAGACAACCGACGGTCCGCCGCGGTCAGATCTACTGGGCTGATTACCAAAGCTGGTGAATCAAACCAGCCGAAACAATAGCATTTCTCTTTCTCTCACACGACCGGCGATCAGTGCACCGACCAGGGTGGGTGGCGGGCGTTTTGGCCTTGCGGCCTTGCGGCACATTGGAGGCCTTGCGGCACATTGGAAAAGTGGCGTCTTCTTCCGGAATCATTTCCGCCGGTTTCCGGACCACCGGCGCTGGCGAGATCCACTCGGTGAAGCTTGGACGCCTGAGAAGCCACACCGATCCCCCGCAGCCAAGCAATCAAATTCGCTCGAGTCCGCGGCACATCAGCGCGTGACGGCCGTGAGCGACATTCTCGTTCGATTCGTCTCCTGTTTGTTCGGTAAATCTTTCGTGATGAGTACCTAGGTATCAATAACGAAAATCAAGGCCGCGGAGCGGCATAGCAAGGCCTCACCATCACCTCACTCACGACCGCGGGATTGGTTCCACATTGTACGGCCGAAAAAAGTCCCGTCCCCGTGTGTGGCACCATCCGCTGCCGCCCTCCCCCTTGAAAAAGAGCAACATCCAACAGCCAACAGCGGCCAAGAGAATCTCGGAGTTTGAACGGCAATTATTGTTTTTCGCACCCCTGCCAATCGCACTCTGAAGCGGATGTCGTACTCGGCTGATCTGTGACGTATAGAGTGGCTCTGTCCCCCGCAACTTTGATTACTGGAAACTTATATCGCTGTTGGCTGTTCCGGCTGCTACTTTGCCCGCTGGAACGCCATCACCTAAGGTACGCGGCGATGGATTGTGGTGCAGCGTGTTGAAGGATGGTGTTCACTAGAGGAGCTGCTTGCGAAAGCATCTAATTGCACCGAACCATCGACCTAACAAGGCCTAGGATTTCCTCGCGCGTCGGCGATAAGCACAAAAGCCGAAGATGGATCCTGCGGGGCCCTTCAGAGGTTAAGATTTCTCGGCCCCTCCGGCACCCGCTCGGATATGTCAGCGGGATCCTGCTGACCTCCGTTCTCCGACAATGCCGGCATTGCCAGCACTCGTAACCACAGCATACTCTGATATTTGATGGACTGCCTTTGAGTCGGCGGCTGGTTGCAAGAGACTACCTTACTTCATGGCTCCTCCGCCTTGCACCCGTATCTCGACGGAGAGTGTCAGCAATTGTCGTCCGATTCGGTCGAATGAAGTCCGTGGACAACATCTTTCGGCCGACAACGGGTTTCCCGTCCCCCAAATTTTATCTAATACAGCTTTGCATCTTTTCATTAGAGGTTCCTTACGCCCAATTGATAGTATACACTAACCCTTGATACCTTTCGGGAATCGTGCTAAAGAAGCCAGTCCAGAAACACCTGAATAGACGCAAATAGTCACGGGCCCATGCCACGCAATCGTCAGGAACAGAAAGCTGTAAACTTTTCTATTTGAAATACACACTACTCTTCCACATCGGATGAGGAACAGACCTTCGGAACATCCGAGTTGATCCGGCGATATTATCGCCGACATTCCGTACATCTACGGATACAGGAACCTCTTCAGGACTTCTCACTGTCAGTCGATTCGTCTTGCCGGTGCGAGGTGGTCTAAACACTTACCTGATACGAACCCGCTCCACTGGGATCGGGAGCGTATGGATACCCAAGGGCCACGGGATATGGCGCTGATAGTGCCAGTCCAACCATTGCTCGTTGATATGTAATGAGTGTTCACTGCAGGGCGGACGCTTATATCGCTGTTGGCGCGTAGTGCTAGCTCTCCAGATCATGGGCAGCACCCCCGCACTCCCGGAGACCGGGCGGCAATGCCGGTGGGGGCTTGCCGTTCCCTCCCATAACTTGGGGTACCTTAAGTCAAAGTGGCTAGGACGGTGAACTGTCAACAAGCGACACCGACCTGGACGTTCGAATGGCGGGAAATCCGACTGTTTTATTGGTGGTACATCACGGAGTCGGGATAATTGTAAGAGGAAGGCAAAGCTCGAAGCAATAGATACAAATTTTGAATAGATCCTTCCCCGTCGACGATTGTGCCATCGATCTCTCGAGAGAGAGCAGCCTCAGGGATGGTCTCTCGCTTCACACCGCCTCTGAAATAATCGGTTCCTTCACCAACGCCATCTCGGCGCTCTCACCCTCCTACATCGCGAATGCAGCAGCTTCCTAACCGGCGGTCTTTCTGCTCTGCACCATTCTCACGACGACAGCTGCCCTAGTTCGCAACCGCCCTCGAAGCCGATCTTGGGCCACCTGACGGATTTAATTCAGGGAGAATAGGGCACGGCGATGGCATTTGAAAGTTGGAGGGGTGGGCGAGGGAGTATGGTGCTATTTTTGGGGTGAGGACGGGGTTTATTGTTGACTATTATGTCAACTCTGATGTTTTGGTCAAGGTGAGTTTGTTACTCTGGTGGGCTAAGTCGTGGATTTGGGAAACGCGGATGGGGTGCTTTGTGACGGTCTCACATTCGGGGCAGTGATGGAAAGGGGGTACAGTGTGCTAATAATCATGAGGGTAGGAACTCTTTGATAAAAAGTCTGCGGTGAGATCCCCGATGGGGTGTCTATTGAGCTGATGAACGACTTACTGACTGTGTTGCCTACAGAAGTGGAATTCCAAATCATAAGTACGAACCCATCACCTGCAAGCCTTATCGCAAAAGCCATCTTTTCGGAAAGACTGACAAGGATACCTTTCCCGGCGCCAATATCATCGATCTCATCCCTTCCCTGGGGAAGTTACCGCTCTTCCTCAAGCCCTGGGAGAGGGATGGGCACGCGAGGTATAGACGGGACCTCGCGTGGGGAATGAAGCGAGTCAAGGTGAGCTCGATCTGCTCACGCATGCTGTGAGATCCGACAAGCCGATATCTTGGGTGCCAGACGGTTGAAGAAGCAATGGCAAGAGGAGATTCCTCGTTCGAAGGGACTTTCTTCGGGTCAGCGCTAGCGGATGAGAAGCTCAAGGGGGTGTCTTGCAAGGAGGAGCTTGCGATTTTGAGCTTTGCTTTGATTGTTGCTTCTGCGGATATTGTGAGTGTTCCTTTCCCATCATTTTTCCCTGGTCCTTGAATTAGCCGGTGAATGGATTCTGCCATCTGACGCAAAATTCTAGAGCCGGATGACGACGTGGTCCTTCGTCGAAGCCATGATGCAGTTCCCCGACGCTCAGGCACGCGCACATGTGGAGATAGGTACGTTGGGAACATCGATCCCGGCAGTGTAGACCGCAAATTGGTCACTGTCTAAGGAGCCACGTACGCTGGCTGACTCCATGTTCTAGACAAGGTCGTCGGTGATAGACCGCCGGTATACGAAGACTACGCGCGCATTCCCTACATCCGCATGCTCCTCAAGGAGGTATGGCGGTGGAGGCCGCCGGTGGCGCTGGGACATCCTCATATCACCTCGCGGGAGGTGGAGGTTGGGGGGTACAGGCTTCCCAAGGGGGCGCGGATACACCTTAACGCATAGTATGGCTGAGTCTTCTCTGGAGATTGAATTATTGTCGCTGACTACGGGGTGAAATGCTATTAGTCGGGACCCCGCGAGACATAACGATCTTGATCGGTTTTGGCCGGAGAGGTTTGAGCATGATGAGACTTCTGTGAGTGGAGGAAAACTTCGTTTCTGAAGTTTGTTGAGGCAGAGACTGACACAAGATAGACGATGGAAAGCATCAACGCGCAGGATCCGACGAAGAGGAATCACTTCGCCTTTGGAGCCAGTCGTCGCGTCTGTACGTCATAGTACCTTACTTCTTAGGTACCCCATATCTCACTGCTGACAATGCATGTAAACAGGTCCCGGATACACCGTCGCAGAACGCTCCGCCGCCATGACGATGATGCGCATCCTCTGGGCGTTCAAGATCCTGCCGGCCGAGGGTGCGAAGACGCCGTTGGAGTTTGCTGATTATGCTGATTCGTTGCCTGGGAACCCGGGGAAGAATATGCCTGTGAGGTTCCTGTGTAGGGGTGAGGAGAGGAAGAAGGTGATTTTGAAGGCTTTGGAGGAGATAAAGGGTGGACGGGAGAAGAAGGTGAGTTTCCTAGATGCTTTCCATGGGGTCTCTTGGTGGAGGGGCGCTGGCTAACTTGATTATGTTTAGGTGGCGCTAAATCTGGGCGATACGTCGGTTCCTGATGTTTCTGCCTTTCTTGGATGTCTGGGCAAAGGAAAGAAAACTCGAAAGGATGGGGAGTGGATTGGGAGGGGCGTAAAGTTCGTGTACCTGTACGGGACTTTCTTGACTAGGAAGGCGTTGCTGCAATGGCGCAAACATCAGTTTATTTGAGTTCTTGTGTGTTTGTCCGTAATGGCAAACCATGACATCTCATGATATATCGTGATAAGGTAAGGTGATGTAGCCGCTGGAGGAAAGGCATTGCTCGCCTATAACAAAGTTGGATCGCTTAAACAAATCTCATGTTCTTTCTAGGCATGCCAGGATCTAATCCTCTCTGTCCCTCCGGGCCCCGCCCCAGATCCTTCCCGAAACGGGGAGAGCCTCCGGCCGGGATTACCCCGCTTGCGCCAGGGAGCCGTCTCCCGCTTTGAGAATGCTTGAATGGGTGCTAAGGGAGCTATTCTCTGTTGGGCGTGGAAGTCCATATTTGTTCTTCTAGTTGGAAGCCGGGCGATTGTGTCGCTCCGATCCGGGGTCACTGGGGTTGTAAGGTAGTTTCTGGCGTGATTTTGGGTCGGCTGGAGGGCTGGATAGGGAGATAGTTAGTGTCGGAGGATAGACGTGTCCCATTTTGGGGGGCAAAGCGCATGTGCCCTCTCATTCAACCTTGACTCATACAATTCCAAGAGGCTTGGAATTGGAGAGACCCTCTGATCTTACCACGTTGATAGCGTCCCTGGTTTTAAAGTAAAGATAAGGAGTTGTTGCGATAGAGGTAGCGTCAAACTGATGTGACGACGTCTTTGCCCCCAACTCAACGGCACTGCGCGCCTCAAACCGCGCTTGATGGCTATTAGTTCTAGGTGAAAGATTGTCATTTGATACTGAAGTTACCAACAGAAGAACTAATGACAACATCAAACGTCATGTAAGCGCCGTGACGCTTGATTGATGACATGCTCAACGAAGACTATAGGTATTGTAAAGAAAGTTCCATTGTTTGCCGCTTCCCGAACCCGCTCCCCCCCCATGTCGTGGAAAAACATTCCACATTCGGAGTCATAATCCGCCTTCGCAGGAGGTATCAAGTAGATGGCGGATCTACAGCGGCTCATCCAATGCGCTGTCAGGCTCCCCCTCGCTTAACCGCGTCGAGAAACTTTAGTTGGTGAAGCACTGGCTTTATACACACCAGGAACAAGGACCACGTTCCTTGGGCAGGGCCACAAAAGGCAAGTTGCTAAGCTTGCAAAAGAAACAATTGGGGAACAAGTCGATTGAACACGCGGTTGCTGGAACCAGACGCCCCTTTCTGGGACCTGGTGTTCATCCGATGAGAAGCTTGTAGTTTGATGGCGTAGATGCTTGAGTGACAACTAACAACAGCTCCTTTCCATATAAGAGCGACGACATTCCCAGACTATTCACCCGAGATAACTCCAACCAGCACTTGTTATCTCCTCTTAATCAACCATTTCAACAAAAAACCACTCATTCAACAGGACCATATCGTCCTTAAAATTAGCCAACATGAAGTACTCCATTGCAGCCCTCGTTCTCCCCCTCATCGTCGGCGTGACCGCCGCCCCCTCGCCTGACGTCGCTCCTCTCGTCGAGCGCCAAATCTCGCCGGCCTGCGGGCCGTACAACAATGGACGAGGGTCCCTATTCCTTACAAACTCGAAATGGGGTGGTTACGCTCTTTGCTGTACCTACTTTGGACCTAAACTTCCTGTAAGTTAACTCTTCTCCAATGTTGAAACTTGATAAGGGGCGTGGCTGACTTCGTTAAAGGAATACACTGGCTGCTGCGACAGAAATGATGTCAACACGGGTAGCGGGTTCCCTGCATGCGAGGTTATCAACTAGATAGTCTAGGCCATCACGGGTTCGTTTGGCGAGGATCATAAGGGCTTGACGGTGACTACATATACTTGGTTGGTGGTAGTACCTTGATAGCGGCGCGCAAATATGTTCCATGGCTTGAGGAAACCTTACTTTGGGTCAAAGCAGGTCCTATCCTATGTCAATGAGAAAAGATTGATAGGAAATTTGACTTTCGTCGTAGCGTACATGTGGCGCGTCATTCCATTTGATCATCCATTGGAGATACTGGTCAAGTCTTCCCCAAAGTAGAATCAGAAGCTGTCACCATCAGTCATTCATGTAACATCTTATTCTTTCCCCAACACTCATCAATAATCAGGTCATCTCTACTACACCTATTAGGTTGAAGCTCGACGATCTCGACCTACTTTATTAAATCTATACCGACGTCATTGCATCTGGATTAGAGGACAAGCGCCGCCTCGCACTCGACCCAATGGACATCCCCGAAGGTCACAACACCCCCAACGAAAGGATCATCACATTCCAAAGCCGAGAGACGATCGCCAATTCTGTCTCGCCGGGCTTTTACACCGGCTATCATGACCGCCCGGGCCGGGAAATGAGACAACGACGAAACGAGAGGCACTGTCGTTTGTACAAGATCCCTCGAGAAATTTTGTTCGAGATAGTGGACCAGCTTGAGCGCACGGAAATCTTTCAATTACGCCAGGTATCGCAGCTGTTCTTACAGCTTACGTCGGTAAAGTTGTGACGAAGGAGCTTCTTCGTCATGCTCTGAGTCAATTGCAAGAAAGCTTTAGCGACTTCTGCTGCCCTCATATGATGTTTACAGACACAGCATTCACGGCGCCTTTTAGCTGGCACCGGTGCGTGTGCTTCAGGGAAACAGTTGTATATACTAATTAACGACAGTGTCACGAGCACTTCACCGCGAGGGCTGGCACGGAATATTGCGCATGCTATGCGACGACTCACCCCCACCTTACGGGGAAGTTGACGGCACACGACATACATCCCGACCTACCTCGAGGTTCCACGCATGTATTCAGCTGTCAAAAATGTCACTTTGAATACATTTGGAGGTTGGAAGAGTCTCGAGTCGCTCTAGAGGGACGGAAAACAATCAAAGTTCAGGATTCCAACGACTGGGAGATGGTGTATGATTGGGAAGAAAGCATAGATCCCACGACATATCGGAGAGATGAAGCAACCAGACACATTGACTGGTGTGAAGACGTAACGTGCTCCAACTCGAAGGGTCCACGTAGACGAATTACTTTCTTCTAGGAGAAGAAGAAGAAGAAGAAGAAGAAGAGGAAGAAAATAGTTGAAATCATCCAATTCACAAGTTACGCGTTTTGTGGGATCCTCAGGGTTAGAGTGGCATGGGATTATGCGCTTGAGCTGAGTCATTTTGTGTTGTTACGAAAGTTGTCATCGGGTGACTCTCTTGGCTTCATCAATTTAGTTACCTTAGGGGACGAATTGAGTTTGGTATTTCAACTTTCGACAAACGGCTGATGTATCTGGCAAACGTGCTCCGGTGGAAGTATCGCCATCAGACTTTGAACGCCTTCACATTCCATAGCTGCGAGTCATCTTCACCTCCGCAAGGCTCTCACCCTCCTGCAACCCACATCTTTCCAGTGATTTATGCCTGCGCTGGCTGTGTTAAGGTTCACGTCGAAGACCTTTATCAGTCACGCTCAGCGTGACTCACATGACAAGTCTTTAGCCACCTTGGTGGTTTGTGTGAAAGAGGCCCGTCAAAAGCATCCGCCGAGGTATCTGTCTGTCTGCCCGCGTCGTGGCTGAACAAATAGTCTAATGGGCTACCTTGTTGGAATACTACATCATCTGCTGTTGTATCATTCTGGTCTTAAAATACTAGTGTGGTTCCTGGAGCAAACCCTTGCATTCTCTCCGTAATTTTAACATAAACAAAAGCCCAATAGAGTAGATAAATACACCCCAGTCTAAAACGTGGAACTATCGTACTGGCGATGGCTTTTGTTATGCCCATGTTCTAGCCCCTATGGCTTCCCAAGATGAACCATCAGGTCTTCCTGACCTCCGGTCAACGTTACTCGGTACCTATCTCCGTCGGGCGGACAAGGGAAATGACGTGTCGGGTGCCTCTGATACCGCCCTCCTCGTCCTTTACCATCAGCTTTGGGCACGAGGGTACTGCCCCAGTCCATCGCCCTCAAATCCTTTACATCCAGGACCCAGGTTCCGCGCCAGTTCTCTTCCTGGTCAACCACCTGCACGAGTCTTCAGGGGAACTCGGCATTTCGGTGATGGTTCCATCACTTTTTGACCCCTACTTTCCATTTAGGTTCCGGAGCTGTAGGAGCTTCAAGGCCATGGCAGCAGGAGGTGCAGCAGTCGGCTTTGGTGTCGATTTTGGCGTCGACTTTGGTGTCGAGCTCGGTGTCGTGTTCCGACTTTTCCTTCTTGAAGCCGGTGACACGGTAAAGTATGGCAAGATATTGCTTTGCAGGGTCGCTGAATCGCCCCATTGTCGGAGCCGTGTACAATATCCGCCTTGAAAGATTGTGTAGTCGCGACTTTGCCCCTGCTAGTGTTCGTAGGTCAGCCAAAGGGAAACATTAAGGATGTCCAAGTCCTACTGCTTGATACGGCAGAGCGTGGGCTGGTGGAGATGTACTGCTGTGACGAATATTCACGGGTCGTATTGTACAACTAAGTCTATAGCGTCCGGTGATCTTTGCTTGAAGCGAGCGAAGGAGATAGATAGTGGGATGGCAACGATGCTACCTGGTGCGCCTGGTTAACGTAAGGATTTGAGACGTGTGTAAAGCGCGGATGTGTTGCGTGCTTACTATTGAGCTGGAGGTACCGATCCAACGAAGTTCGGTGTTAAGTCCGCTGTCGCCTGGTGGCTGAGAGAGAGGAAGGTGTAGTTTCTACCTGAAATATGGGTTTGAGTTTCTTAGCGAGACATGCGCTTCTCTATGGTCATTGAGGATACTTACGGTTTCGAGACTTTAAGTCTTTGCGGCAGAGTCTTCGAGACTTCCAGAGGTTGGCTGCTGGCAGACTCTTAGCGAGGAAGCAGCGAGCTTTTATGCCGTTCTGGTAGCTTCCTCGCAAGGTCTCTAGGGACCTTGATGGAAGGTTGAGAACGTCTCAAGGAGTCATCACCGTAAAGTAGGTGTCTTTGCTAGGCTCAGTTCTGCTTGCGCGGCTGTTTCAGGCGCCGAGGCGTCCCGATTCTGATCTCCGCCATGTTGGAAAAGTCACACCTACAGTGGCTTGTGGCCTATGGTCGAGGCTATCGTTATACAAACGAGTCAAACTAATAGAAGCCTAGGTCTATTGGACCAGGTCTTTTGTGCCGCGGGTGATTTGACTGCACTTGAAAGCCAGAGTTGCGCTTGAGTGATAGTTAACATGTCTGTTGGTCTCCTAATAAAATACGTGCGGCATTTGGGATCAAAGAGCCAATCCAATTTACAGATGAGAAGTTAGATTTAAGCCACAGGCCTTTGCCCTTATGTCCATTTGTTCGTTGGATCAATTCTGACTACACTATCCAGTAAAGTCTCCGAGTTCTGGCTACCTGCGCCGGCCAGGCCCGGATCCGGACTGTTTGCTCGGAAACACCAACTGCGGAGGGGCTCGGGTTATCGCTGCAGCGGCCGTAGATCGAAGCGGGATGGCTGACCGGACGGATTTCAGGATCCTCGTGGCACTAAATCCCGGCTGGGGGTTTTGACTCGTACTCAATCTCACCATGCAGCTAGTCGAATCCTCCCGAATTCAAAACCAACAAACGGTCAACAAAACAGCCAGCACACTGACAAAAGTAAGCCGGATGACCAGATACGTTAGTAAAGAACGGTGCAAGTATGCCCGAGCCGTATGTTCCACTCTGTTGGGACCAATCGTTGGCGCGTGAACGGACATTTGATGTGGTGTGAAGGGTAACGTATTACCAAAGTCCCCTCGGGGTTAGTATGAACCCCGGATGTGCAGCGATCGCGCTATTATCAGCCTTACCCCAAGTCACGGGTTAAGCGAGTCTGGACACCCTCGAGCGGCTTAGTACCTGAAAATGCCGGTTATTGTTTGCTTGTTGACTCGACGGGGTTAAGGCTGGATGTAGGGAGTTACGAGACGGAGTTCAGATACAGGCTATGGGTTTCTTAAATGCACGCGCATCAGCCTGTCTTGATGTTTTTGATGCTTATTATAACATCTCCCACAGATGGGTAGTTTGCCAAGGTTTATCCATACAACTTCCTTGATGCCCAGTGATTCCCCCACATCCTATCCAGATCTTGAACATGGTCCAGCCTACTTCACGAAGCTCCAGAGAGCTCACCGAAACCCGCTTCACATCACCGGCATCGGCTGTGACACAACCATCGGCTACTCCCATCATCCTCAACATGTCGGAAAAGCCACTGTCGCCATCAAACGATTCGGACCTTGAGCAGACCGATAAGAAAGAAGCCGGTACCGAAGATGAGGGAAGTACGGCGGCGGACCAAGAGGAAGTCGAAGAGGAGTATATCGAGGGCGTCAGGCTCATCCTCGTCTTGGCGGCATTAACACTCACTGTGTTTCTCATGATGCTGGACATGTCTATCATCACTACGGTGCGATTGTCAAGATGTGGCGAGGTGCTCGTACAAATCTGATACTGGATCTAGGCCGTTCCGGAGATCACAACGGCGTTCAACTCCCTTTCTGACGTGGGATGGTATGGTGCAGCTTACAGTCTCTGTGGGTATGTCAACCATATGCCTTTTTCAACGGAAACACTTCGAGCCACGTGCGCTTCGAATCACCCGAGCTGATCTGTATCTCAAACCAGTGCCGCCCTGCAGCCCTTAGCCGGCAAGTTCTACACGCACCGCCACTCGAAAGAAGTCTTCCTTGCCTTCCTCTTCGTCTTCGAGGCCGGATCCCTCATCTGCGCCTTATCTAATTCATCAACATTGTTCATCATCGGACGGGCTGTCTCCGGCATGGGATCCGGTGGACTTTTCAACGGCTCACTGACAATTATTGGCGCAACTGTTCCGTTGGAAAGAAGACCATTGATCATTGGGATCATGATTGGTATTTCGAACATTGGAATTGTCGCTGGACCTCTGGTGGGAGGAGCCTTGACGCAGTATACGACTTGGCGTTGGTGTAAGTTTCCTCCTTTCCCCGCTTGATTACTCTCTTGATTTCGTAGATGGGCTTTAAATCGAGAATGGGAACACTAATTTAGGACACAGGTTTCTACATCAACCTCCCCATTGGTGCCGTTACTGCAGCTATGCTCTTCCTGATTCACATCCCGTCGAAGATCATCAAGCCCGTCACCCTTCTCCAAATCCCCCGACACCTCGACCTTCCCGGGTTTACGCTCTTCGCTCCCGCGGCCATCATGTTCCTTCTCGCTCTACAATTCGGCGGCAATGACTATAGCTGGAAGTCGTCGATGGTCATCGGCTTGTTCGTTGGCGCCGCTGCGACCGCTGGGCTTTTCGTCTACTGGGAGTACAGGGAGGGCGACGACAAGGCCATGATCCCGTTGGGATTGTTCAAGAATAGAATTGTCTTGACGAGCAGTCTTGTGGGAGCCTTGAACATGAGCATTACGCAGGTCTCGAGCTACTACATCCCAATGTACTTTCAGAGCGTCAAGGGTGAGACGCCGTTCAAGGGTGGTGTTCACTTCTTACCGACCATCATTGCCCAGCTGGTCTTTGCTGTGGCGTCTGGGGCTTTGGGTAAGATGACGACTGTCGCGTACTTTACGCTCTCCTGTTAATAACAAGATGGAAATGCTGACCTTCTACAGTTGGCAGGCTTGGATACTACCTCCCCTGGGCCGTTTTTGGATCCGTCCTATCGGCGATCGGCAACGGTCTCATGTCTACTTGGGATCCGTCTACAAATTCTGCAAAGTGGATCGGGTATCAAGTCCTCCTCGGCGCGGGCCGCGGTGCCTGTATGCAAATGGTGAGATATACCACCATGCGACCAAGAAAGGCTAAGCTAATACTCGTGTCTCCAGCACATCATCGCCGTCCAAGCCAACATCCCACCTGCGACCCTATCCGTATCGATGGCCATGCTCGTCTTCATGCAGACCTTTGGCGGTGCCATTTTCTTGACAGCAGGCGAAGTCATCTTCAGCGAAGGTTTGGGCAAGAACTTAGCAAAGTACGCCCCAGCCGTAGACGCCAAGACTATTTTGGCTGCGGGCGGCACCGGGTTCAGGAAGGTTGTACCGGAGGGAGATTTGCCTGGGGTGTTGGTGGCGTATTCGAAGAGTATCGGCGAGGTATTTTATCTCATGGTCGGAATCGGCGGCCTCGCGTTTGTGCTTTCCTGGGGTATGGGCTGGGTCGATATCCGCAAGAAGAAGGGAGAAAAGAAGGTCGACGTGTGAAAGGCTCCAGCAATGGAAACGAGACTAGATGCTGGATGGAAAGACGAGATGTAAAGATTACATTGGTATACCCAACTCATAACTAATAAAAAATGGTACATAAATATGTAGATAATGATATATAGAGCCTCATTGCTTACACAGTTGTCGTGCATCCCTTCTGTATCATGTTTCAGTTTCACTCGGTGGAACAGCCCGGTGTCGAACTTTCGGGCGCCGGCAGACTCGGACTCCAGGTGTGGATCCCGGATCGGCCTTTTGCACTTGGCGGTCCCGGAGAATAGCACTAAAGTCCTCTCTATTCTCTCGGTCGTGGTTTTGTCAGACAGAAATGCTTGAACCCGAATACGACACGGGTGCAATCTCGCTTGGCTGCTTATGTCGGACTTGCGGCCAATAGACCGTCAGATTGCTTAACACTTGGCAGATGTCTCTGTGTAAACAAGAGCTGAGAATCGCACGACGCGGATGGTATCTCTCCCGGCCAAGGCAGAGTGGAGCCAAAGCGTGGGGAATGAATCCTTCGCGTTGACGTCCATAAAACTCACGAAGTCCCCTTTAGCGTAAGTGAACCTGTCCAAAATCAGAAGTGAGGCTCAACAAAGGAAACCGAAAGTTACCGCAATGGCCGTAGAAATCGTCATGAACGCCACCATCCCAGTCCACCCCTATTTCCCTGCGGAGGCTGTGCTCCCCGGCTACGTTGCCAATACGTTTGGCGCGCATGCTCTTCGCGGGATGTTTGCCGCAGGGGCAACCGCCATCCTTGTGCCGACGTACCGCATCATCAAGAGAACGAGCTCAAACCTCCCCAACGCTGAAGTTGCCACGGCATTATGGTTCACTCTCAGCGCATTCATCCATCTCTTCTTCGAAGGTCAGTGGTTTTAGGCCCCCAGACGTCAGAGTCGAACAGGTCAACTAACACCCGAACAGGCTACTTCTCATACAACCAATCCCGCATGCCAGCATCCCTCCACATCTTCGGCCAGCTCTGGAAGGAGTACTCGCTCTCTGACTCCCGCTACCTCACACAGGACTCCTTTATTGTTTGCATGGAGACTATCACCGCCTTCTGCTGGGGTCCGCTGTCCTTTGCGTGCGCCTACTTCATCGTCACCAGCCACCCCCTCCGCCACCCGCTGCAGATCATCATCAGTCTCGGTCAGCTCTACGGCGACGTTTTGTACTTTGCGACGTGCTCGTTTGACAAGCTTGTTGCCAAGATGATCTATTGCCGGCCTGAAGACTTTTACTTTTGGTGTTACTATGTCTTCAACGCTTTTTGGATCATCATCCCCTTTTATCTTATTATTAAAAGCTGCGCGGAGACAAAGCGTGTCTTTGCAAAGGTTGCCGAGCTGGAGAAGAGCCCTTTGAAGAAGGATATATGATCCTTGTTCGAAGAGGAAATAGCTTGGCATCGGTGCTCGAAGGATGCATGGACCGATTTAATCTTAGACTGGGATTGATGATGATCGGATACTTCATCACTTCGATTGGGTTCTTTCAAGGCCTTTGGAAAATATATGTAGCCAAGGCAAGTAAGGTTGTTGGCGTCGTAAAGTCGCCTGGCGTTACGGAAAGACTTGATCCCGCAATTCTTCAAAAGGAGAGACATCACAAGGTATTATTAACAGCAATGATAAAAATTACTATTTCTCTATTATTATATCTATGTACTCATAATCTCATAATTCAATGTCATTGTGTCTCAACCCACTCAAGGGGCGAACTTGAACAGCGTCTCAAGCTGCTCAGAGCTATAGCCAGAGTAAAGCGCGAGCTGCAACAGAATGCGTGACTTCTGGGGGTTCAGGTTCCAGCCACCATACGTGTTAAGCGAATCGTCATCCTCGACAAATCCACCCATAGTTCTGCTGGAGACAACAATCTGCGTGCCGTTCTCCTGCGCCAGAGTCTTGAGCGCGTTACGGCCAGGGGTGGTCCATCCACCGGCGCCCATACCCGCAAGGACGAGACCCTTGGCGCCGCTGGCAACGGCGGCGGTGGCGAGGGCAGGGTTGAGAGCCTGGTGGCCGAAGAGGATGTCAACCTCGGGCAGCTCAGAGGCCTCGGTGACATTGAAGTAGGCGCGGCCGAGGGGTAGGACGGGAGGGTAGTAGAAGACGGGCTTAATGTCGAGGAAGAAGCCAAGGTAGCCCTGCTCGACGGCCTTGAAGGTGTCAAGGGAGTTGGAGTGGGTCTTTGTGGTGTAGTAGGCGCTGCCGATGCGGTCGTTGAGGACGATCATGGTGCCGCGGCCCGCGGCGGCGGGGCTGCCGGCGAGGGTGACGGCCTCGAGGAGGTTGATGGGGCCGTCGGCGCTGATGGCGGTGGCGGGTCTCATTGCGCCCACGACGACGACGGGCTTTTCGCTCTTGATGGTGGCATCGAGGAAGAAGGCAGACTCCTCCATGGTGTCGGTGCCGTGGGTGACAACGGCGCCCTGGCAGTAGGGGTCATCGAGAGCCTCTTGCACGAGGCGGGTGAGGTTGAGGAGGATGCCGGGGGTGATGCTGCCCGAGTCAACGTTGGCAACCTGCACGCCCTTGACGTTGGAGACGTTCCACAGCTCCGGGACGGCGGCGATGAGGATGTCGACGCCGAGGGCCCCGGCTTGATAGCCTGTTGTCTGGGCATTGGAGGAGGCTGAGCCGGCGATAGTGCCGCCCGTGGCGAAGATTGTGATGTTGGGCAGACTGGCGTTGTAGTGCGTCTCGCGGGTGGAGAGCAGGTTGTATGCCGGGAGCGGAGCTGGGGCCGCGAGGCCGAGAGCCAGCTGGGAGGCAGCGAGGAGGAGGTTGCGAGTCTGCATCTTGGCCGATTATCTTGCGAAGAGAAAGTCACCGTAGTTACTAGTGGTTTTCTTAGGCACAATGGTGGCTATGAGGAGAGGAAGATGGTTTAAACTGCTCTGCTGGCTAGTAAATCAGCAGAACTTGGCGGCATGTTTACTTTGTCTTATATAGCGATTCTTGGATACGATGTATCTTCGAAATACATGACTGTAGCCAAGGCGATAAGAACATTCAGCAACTCCCATTGATCCCGGTGTCGATATCCGGCTTGTGGGAAAATAACTCGCCCGACCCTTCCATTTCCACGCTAGAAACCATGGAAGATGCTCCAATTGACCAATACTCTGCCTCAAAAGTCATCACCGACCTTATCTCGACGGCTTGGGTCTTATCACACGTGGGTTTGGGCTCCGAATGCGCTCGAGGCTAAGGCAGGCGAACGCTGGTTCCGTGCTCTCGGGTTTTCTCTTATCAGCTCGGCAAAAAAGTGACCAGTGCCGTCGTCGGCAGAGCCATACCGACCTAGTGGTTAAGTCCCGGGATGGTCTCCATCTTGGGCCACTTCGGTGAGTGGGCTCTCGAGTCTCCCCGTATTCAATGTTTGTCATCTTCTGAGGG
>JFFI01002599.1:0-13324 GCA_001563125.1 Colletotrichum salicis
AATGGAACTTCCTTGGAGTGCTAACCCGCTGCACCAAAAAGTTTTTATCAACGATGGGGCGTACAGGGAGTTTCGAATTTGCACTCGACTTTTTGTATTCCACTCCGCCTCGTCTGAGTGAAGAGGGCGCTGTCAGAAACAATCTCTCACTCCATCCTCCCTGGATACCTCCGCCACTGGCCATTCCATCGAGAAATCTGAACAGGACCATCGAGAATCGTCCGCTCCAGCGTAGTCTAGCTCATCAAGCGGACCCCCTAAGCAACTCTCCCGCACTGCCCTCTATCAGCCGAAAAGCCGCGTTCGGCAGCAACTCCTTGCACCTGGGACACATGGGCTCTTTTCTCCTCAGACTGCTCTCCGCCAGCTTCTGAAATAGACATCGTTTCCCAACAAAGCATTTGCACTTCTTCATCCGCACGATCGGCTCTCCGCGGTGGGTGCCGCGGACGCCGTGGTCAAAAGGCTTGAACATGGCACCCGGCGAGTGATCGTAGTATTTCTTATTGCAGACGGGACACTCGAGGCGCGCCGGCCCCTCCCAGTCGCTTACGTCCTCCGCTACGGAATCGATCAGGGTGCGCCTCGCCTTGTAGGAGATGACTTCCGAGTTCCACTCTTGGCGGCGGTCGTGGTAGTACTTTTGGATCAGCTGGATAAAGTACATGAACGGCTTGTGCGGCAATGATGCGTTGTCCGTCGAGCTTGCAATCTCGGCGAGCTTGTCCAACCCTGGAACGGTCGACGGACCGCGAAACACGAGGGGCTTGATGGTGCTGCAGAGCACTGCCACCGCGAGGGCGAACCGGCTGTTGGAGATGCCGTTATCGTGCAAGAGAACTTCCGCCATGAACTTGACCAGGTTGGCGCGCCTCGACATGGAGGTCGCCTCTAGGGTATGCGCATCAGTCCACCCCGTGCCATACTCTGCGTTTAGCAAAACCAGAGCCGAAGCCGCCTGCATGTGGTCGCGGATACTTTCCTCCAACGTCTTGCGACGGCTTTTGACAAGGTAATTCGAGAACAGAGGCTGGTGGGAAAGTCCATCCTTGAAGTATAGCTTCTGCGCTTGACAGAAGCCGGAGAGCACGGTATGGCGTAATCTGAACAGGTTCTGCATGGCAGGGTTCTGTATGCGAGGATCCGACTCGGCCTTCTCCCCGGCCATATCTGTGAGGTACTTGCGGGCCGCCGAGGCCGGGTTGTAGTAAAACGCCAGCGGGCCGTTCGCCTCACAGGAGCACGCGCCGACGCGGTGGTCGTTCTCCTTGCACCGGCGCTCCATGAAGAAGGCCCGGAACCACGACTCGCTCATCTCCTCGTTCGTGACGTCGCTGGAAGGGAACCAGCTCCGGATCCAGAGCAGGACGGAGTGAGAGTACTCGGTCATGTAACTCTGAGCCCAGGCATTGTCCTGGACGTCGTTGCGGTGCCACTCGTCGTGCGAGGGTGTCACTCGGGGCACGGCGGGGGACTCGCCCGAGCAACCGGGGCACATGTAGGAGTAATAGCTGGTGCGGTTCTCCCATTGCTGGGCCGGGCAGGGGAAGATGTGCGAGCAGAGGATGTTGGCTATGACGCGGTGACGTCTCTTGGGGGCATTGGGACGCGGGCTGGCCGGGCAGTTGTAGAACTGCAAGTGTTTGATACACATGGAAGCAGTTGATGGTAGATGAAAGGATATGTAGTTGCTCGTCTTTGATGATTTGAAGCCCGCTTTCAAACTGAATGATGAGTAGGTAACGATAAGTTCTGACGATTGCTCATCTTTGAAGCTTACACCAAGGTCTTTGTATGAATTCGAATGTCAGGCAAGAGGACGTTTCCAAAGGGCGAGCAAATATCCAAATATATCCATCAATGGCGAGAATGGAAACCACCGAGTCCTGAGAATTGCATACCGCGCATTCAAAGATGCCGGATCTCTTGACGGAATTGACATCGCTTTGTGGTATTTCCGACATTGACAATGTTCTTCTCACAGTCGCCCGGAATCAGCGCCATTGTAGACTGGTAGACAAAGGACGCCGTTGATATTCAACGCTCTCAATTGGAAGACTAAAGGACAGTTGACTGCGTCTGTAAGATAGCGAGACGCTTGAAAATAGACCATCAAATCTTCATCTCGATTAAGGCCGGCACTTGAGAGAGTGGCTTAACTGATGGGACTGTTGAGAGGACTTGTGGTGTATCTTGGTCTATGAAACCCACCTCGCACGTTAGTGGCCCCATTTAAGTCCTCATGGAAAACAGAAAGCCACAGGATAGATCTCTGATCGAGGAAGGCTTTCAGGCGGGTAAACGTGCACGATTGCCTCTCTTACTCATTCATGAGACCGACTATCGAGTGTTTTAGAGGTCTACCTAATGAGCCCGAGGTCCATATGGTCCCTGGGCAGCCTTGTTTAATCACGACGTCGACATCAGAAGTCTACTACGATTGGCGGCTTAAATCCAGCGCATTCTGCGCTTCGAGATTCGACAAATAGTGTGGTTCTGCATCGACGCGGCGCAGTAAGCGAAGTAAGCCCCAACATCGACCTCCAACCGACGGCCTGGAATGGCGGCATAGTGGAAAGGCCCGAAGCCTTCTTTAAAGATCCGCGACAACAGATCGCTGGTTCGAAATTTCCAGTGATTCTAGCCCATGGATTCATTCTAGTCGCCAAGTTTGCGTCTCATCGCCTCTAGCATTTGCAGTGGCCTAGTACTGCATCTTCAAAATATCCTCTCAACGCCCCCAATAAATCCCGCACGATCAAGTTTGCAGCCTAGGATTGATAGTAGTGTTTGCTTCAAGATACAGGGATATCCCCTAAGCGAAACGAATGGTTTGCCAAGACCATCGTCGTTGAGGTCTACGCCTTACGTGGGCCGCGATCCTGTTGCACAAGCCAACGTCGATGCATGCGGTGCCAACCGCGATCGAAAATCGCCGATGTTTCCTTGTCCGAGATCGTGTCTTTTGTAAGATGATTTAGCGCCTAATGCTGCGTTATAACGTGCGAGTTCCGAGATACTGGGACGACCGGATGACGAGGGTACTGGG
Source organism: Colletotrichum salicis (assembly GCA_001563125.1). NCBI lineage: Eukaryota > Fungi > Ascomycota > Sordariomycetes > Glomerellales > Glomerellaceae > Colletotrichum > Colletotrichum salicis. The sequence continues at coordinate 3,050 of JFFI01002599.1, forward strand.
TGTCGACATGTTGGATCCTACCGTACTCCATTTACGACGTCAAGCTGCAAGTGATGAGGCTCTTCGACCCGAAGAAGGGGGTACCATCACTAATGGTGATACACATGTCAACTGCCACAGATATTGATGAAACTAATAGATATGTACGATGCTGATTCTGCTCAAGTCACTGTCGACTCCCTGATCTTCCCTCGCAGCTCGCTCTCACTTTAGAACTTGGCGTGGCGCTGGTCCCAAAGCAGAACACTTGTTTGGCCACGACCAACAGGCATTTTCACCACATGAGATTGTTTGCCCGCGCCACTCACACAATCGTGCGTCTCTGACGAGCCTGCTGCTTTCTTCGTTCATTGGACAACTCGCAGGGGGGGAAGGAGGAGACACGATTTCTTGCGTTCGGCCAAAGTCCATGTTCCTTGTCCTCCATCGCCGAATGACCTTCATATAGGAACGCCAAACTTCCCAAACTGTAACACAATGTAGTCTACATTTCTATCCATTCTACTCTTCTCCTTTCGAAAGAAAAATCCGGGAATGGTGGCGTTTTCTGACACTACCAGTCCCCCCTCGCCACGTTGTACCATCGTAGGGAACCTGGTGGTATCAGCTTGCATCCCCTCGACAATGTCCCAACCGCACGCCGACCCCAACGCACCGCTCTTCGGCGTCGCCCATAACGTCTCCCGTACGGCCCTCACAGCCTTCACATGGGCCAACGTCGCCACCTCGTACATCTTCCTCTCCCTCCGCCTCCTCGTCCGCTGGCGCCGGAACCGGCACCTCCTGCGCGACGATTTCTGGATGGTCTTTGCTTGGCTGTGCCTCTTGACCATGGCGATCCTCCAGATGCAGCAGATGGATTCACTGTGGTACATCGTGGAGCTCAAGGCGGGCAGGTTCCTCCCCGCGTCCAAGGGGGAGGCGGACTTGCAGCTGGAGCAGTGGTTGCGCTGGTCGTATGCGCTCACGTACCTCTTTTGGACGGGGTTGTTTGCGGTGAAGGCGAGTTTTCTGAATGTGTTTTTCAGACTCGTCAGTCCCATCCCATGGCTGCGCAAGGTGTGGTATGGGACGGCCGTGTTTTGTCTCCTTGCGTATGCTGGGGGATGGCTCTCGGGGTCGCTCGTGTGCGATACTCCGTCCGACTACTTTCGAGCAGGTAAGTCTGTTTGGCCCTTTACTCTTGGTACCCCCGGCGGGAAAACTTTGCGTCTGATTGTGTATGTACTAGGAGAATGCCTCTCCCCAAAGGAAGTATACTTTTACCGCTTCTCCATCTTCTTCGCAACCGCAGCCGACGTCTTCACAGACCTGCTCATCATGAGCCTACCCATCGCCGTCCTCCCCTCCCTCCAACTCGACTTCAAGAAAAAGCTTGGTCTCGGGGTAGCCTTTTGCCTGGCCCTCATCACAATACTCACAGCCATCGTCCGCATGACGCAGGTGCTCAAGGGCGAGACGATGGACATGGTCGGCCTGGCCGTGTGGAGTCTCACCGAGCTCGGCACCGCCATCATCGTGGGATCACTCCCGCCACTGAAGGCTCTCTTGACGCGTGGGATGAGGAAGTACAACGGGAGCAAGACGAACCGCAACAAGTCGTACATCAACTGCAGAGGCGAGCCCGGTAACGGCTACGGCCCGAACAACACTCCCCGGTCCGTCATGGTTGCTGAGTCGATCCCGTTGGATGATAGGCATAGGAGCGAACAGTTTGATGGAGGGATATACGTTCAAAAGACGTGCGAGGTTCGCGTCGAAGGTGTTTCGAAGAGAACGAATGATGAGGAAGAGGCGGTTGTAACGAAGAGTTTTGCTGCTAGTAGACCTCCATAGACAACGAATTCTCTGCTGAGACTATGAAAAAGATGGCCCAGCTTGGCTTTATACTAGAGGACCTGGACTATTACATTGAACCTTGGACCGTGGTAGACCAAGGATAAGAATCGAAGAAAGGAGTTTGAGTGCCCCCCCTTGCGCTGCATCAACTTCATCGCCTGCAACCATGTTTATCAGTTCAAGTCTTAGCTGGCTGTCGTTGTCTGGCAGTGCTCAAGCTCCATCTAGGATCACCGCATCATGTATTCTTTAGAAACACCATAGATCATGACATGTAAAATGACTAGAAATTATATTTAGGTCGATGCATCATTCTGTAATGCTGATTGTAGCTCTGTGTAGATAATATTGAGCCTTTCATGAGAACGCCCGGTCGATCGTCAGCCCGTCTCAATCTCGACTTGCTGCCCGGCTTGTGTAACAAAAGAAATGGACTTGAAAAAGAAAAGCGCGAATGCAGACGCGGTGTAAAGCAGTAGGGTATCTCTAGCTCCTGTCCTCAACTATGCCCAGGTTCTCTCAACGCCATTTGTGTTTGTCTGTATACCCAAAGAAAATTCAACAAAAGAAATGAAGGATAGCGCCCGTATCCCTGAAATACAGCAGGTCATGCTCATGCCAAGCCACGTAGCTACGGCCCTCATCTGGTCTCACTCTTCCAAGACCTCTCGCAGTGCATCGACGTCCACTTGATCGGGCAACACTTTGCTCGGAGGACCGCGACGCTGATGAGCCGCCAGATATTCTTGGAAACCTGGTATAGCACCGGCTTGATTGATGCCCGGCGGCCTGAGGAACTCCTTTTCCTTCTGCTTCTCTTTCCCGCTGCGTTGCGCTGGTGTCGGTGTGGGCGGTGCCTGCGTAGGTGTTGTGGCTCGGCCTGCTGCCGCGCCAATCCATGGCCTCCAGCTGACCCATCGACCTATTCCTCCAGAGTTTTGCGAACCTTGAGAGTGGATGCTTGCTGGCGAAGCACTTCGGACCGGAGTGGAAACCATTCTCGACACCGGTCGCCCTGCCAGACTATCACGAAGCAAGGCGTCACTCCTTCGGTCGCTTCCTCTCGATATCGTCGACCGTGCCGTGACTCCAGTAAACACAGCATCGGCCCCACCCAGAGGACGAAGGGTCAATTGACTCGGTCGGACTTTGAGTGTGTGAATGTCCAATCCTCCCGACAAAGACATGATTGACTCGTGGGAGACGGCACGGTGCAGACCCTTCCGCGGTAGTTCTTCATCCTTGGAGAATGAGATTTCTGTCTCGGTCTCGGTTTCTGTCTCTCCTTGATCCTCGTGGGAAGTCAGCAATCCGGGCACTTCCTCCCCGCTATGATCCTCTCTCTCTTCCTCAATCGTAGACGAAATAGGCTGAGAGACATGTACTGTCGGGGCGGCTGGTGGCGCTGGCGAACCCAAGTTCAGGAACTTTGGAGGTACGGAGAAACTACGAATCGACGCCTCGGAAGGGCGCTTGTGGTGAGAGACTTTCCATGTCGGCGACGTAGGATCCAGGCTGGTCGTCGGAGACATGGGTATGTCCGTCTCCAGCATTGGGCGGTCGAACATGGAAAGGCGAGGGTTTGACTGAGGCGAACTTGGGACGGACGACGGTGCGAATTCGGAGGGTTGCTCCGAGAAGACGGACCACCGATTTGAGGGCGGCATCGAAGCTGTCGACGTTGATCCCGTGTGAGAATGCGAGGCCATGGGGGTCACTGGTGAAGGGCCGGGCCGCCACACGGCCGGAGGAGTGGAGGATCGCGAGACGCTGGCGGGAGAGAAGATTGCCGGGTTCAGGCTGTGGCGCTTCTTCTTCTTGTTCTTTTCGGCGACATGGTAGTGGTGGTGAATGTGGACTTGCTGAGAAATATTGTGCTGGGTCATCTCGCCCAATTCCGGCCCGATTTCAGCACGCAAGGTCGACGCAGCGCTGGCGTCTTCCTCTCCGATAGGTTGATGACACATGAGCTGGTCCCGCATGGCCTGTATTTCGTCGTTTGAGTTGAGAAGCATTTCTCGCAACTCAGCCATGCCCAGCTGCAGATTAGCATTGTCCTGCAGTAAATCTCGGACAAAGTGAGATACCACGTTGGTGGCGGGCTTCCCGTTGGTAAGCGACTTGGTGGCGGCAGCTCCCTTGAGGCGTCCAGCGGCAAGATTCAGTTCCTTTTCCATCTCACGCTGGCGCTCCACACGGCCCAAAACCTCGGCATGGCGTTCGCGCTCTTCCTTGGCCTCTTTTTCCATACGCTCCAGCTGTTCCTGAAGATCAGAGATGCCCCTCTCGGCCTTTCTCCATCGCTGCATGGCGGAGCGGGCCTCGGATTCGGTGGTGATTAAGGTGTTTTGCAGTCGCAACTGCTCCTGTTCGAGAAGCGCAATATGCCTCTCCATCTCCGCAGCACGAGCCGCAGCGCCCTCGAGACGCCGCACTGCTTGGTGAGACGACAAGAGGGTAGCCTCAAGGGTTTGAATGCGGATATCTGAATCCTGAACCGTGTTGTTGAGCATTTCAAGCTGGTCTAGGAGGGTACGGTTCTCTTCGACGGTCCTCGCGTTCTCGGCCTGCAATTCCACCTTTTCGTATTCCAACCGTTCTATGCGGCTCGTAAGGGACATGCGATCTCGTTCGGCATCGGCCATATACGCCTCATGACGAGCAAGAAGGGCCTGGAGAGGGAAGGTCAGCGACATGGCGACATGTGCAGTACGAAAAGACGACGGTGCATTTGGCAAGATTTGCAAGTCTGGCTGCGAAAGCAGAGTTTGCGGGCTGGAACGGTGCCGGGACTCCCCATCTTGAAGTTAATCACGGGAAATGAGGTGTTGGAATGTCTCGAGAGATTGGCACGGGCTTGGGAAGCGGGACGGCTGGAATGTTTCGACGGGCGAGGGAGAGAAGGGGAAAGCTAGAAAAAGAAGAGCGAGGACGCACCTTGCCCAGCTTGGCAGCGGTATGGACATCCTTCTCGACGGTTTCGAGCACGGAGCAGCTATGCTTCAAATAAGCACAATCGTTGCGACCGCAGCAGCATCGCATTCTGGACCCCTCGTCCGGGCGGGGAGCGGAAGTTTGGACGAAGTCTGCCATGGGATCGGCGTCGCGAGGACGGGCGTCATCGGTATTGCGGATGGTGTCGGTGTAGTCGTCGGTGAAGTGGGTGTCTGCCGTGTATCGGTAGGCCGTGTTGTTCAGGTCGAGGTCTGCGTCTTGTTCTGGGTCTGCATCTGGATCCGGAGGTGTACGGGTCCCGAGTTCTGCCATCGTTATTGCGGCAGAGTCGTCACCACGGCGGACAGCATGCTGAGGGCACTGAGGCGAAGGCACGGACGCTGGGATCGGGGCTCGGGGTGCCGGTCTGGGTCGAACTAGTCAGGCAGAACTGAGCGAGAGCGGGGAGGACGAGGTTATCCGTAAAGGGACGATTCACGAGAGACTGCGAGAAGGGGCTCCTCTCTTTTTGTGAGTTGTGCGAGCCAGAGAAGGCCGGTTTATGTTGGAGTTGTGACTCTGTGTGTGTGCGTATGTGGGTGGGTGCGTATCGTTGGCACCCTGTGCTGTGCTGTGCGATTCGTAGGTATTGTTATGGCCGGTGAGTTGGCGGCCGGTGACGCGATTGGGCTCTTGGAGGCCACCTGCAGCGAGGAGGGGACTGTATTTCCCAAGGTGTGATTGTTATCGCGATGGACGCCTAGGCGCGACTTGGACCGGTTCTTTGAGCTTTCTGACGGGGGTGACGAGTGTGACAAGGGTGTCTCTGGTATCTCGGTGCCTCTTCACTGGAGAAGACTGGCCCTAGGTGCAGTAAACGGTCTGCAGCAGCACAGGATGACAGGGGACAACCCAGACCAGCGGGGGTCGACTGCAGTTCCTTTTGAGAGCATGTGGTCCGAGCCGAGATTGGGCTCATATAAAAAATTGGAAGAAAAAACAATCACAAAGAGGATGACGGTGGAGGGTGGAATTCGTAGGCGTGTCGTAGTCGGTAGGTAGCTCTGAGGACGAAGAAAGGCATCTGTTCGCAAGTCTGAATCGATCGAAGACGTACAGGACGTATAATCTATAGAGGCCAGAGAAGGGAGAGACAAGATGACGGCGTAGGGATGGTCATTTCAGGTCGGACGGGAGTTGAGACGAATGGAAGGGGGGACAAGAGAAGGTCAAGGATGTGGTGCCGCACCATGATCGGAAAAGAAGATGGCTGAGAGAAGAAAGAGAATGCGAAAGGTGAGGTACCTGGATCAGAGACAGTTTCTACAGGCGATCGTACATAATCTTGAGTTGTTCTCAAGTACCTTTTCCTCGCCGAAAAAAAGACAATATGAGAAACGTTCGCGTCAAGCCAAAAATAACAGGTGCAACCTTTTGCAAGTCACACTTCTTGCCGTGCTTGCCCAATGTGGCCCAATCTGCGGTAGCGCATCCTCTGTGCTCCACTTGATACCCGCCAATCCAGGAACACGTCCATAAGAGGCCGCCCCACCCGCACGAGGTACTCCGTACCTTGTTCTTAACCCAATCACGTGCCAAGTACTCTCAGTTCTACGAAGTACAAGCTGGTGACCTCTACCTTGACCACGGATTGAATGTGTGTAGATGATGATATGCTGCTGACAGCCTCTTGGGAATGCTGACATCTTTGAGCAGGTCTCCTTAGGTACGTCTCCATTCGTCACTACGATTCGAACAGGCTGCAGAGGCTGGCTGTTGCTGTATGGTGTAGGAGGTGATTTGGCGGTAATTGAGGGCATACCTTAGGAGATAACCTTGCTATTAATGCACGTGTATATCAACTAGATCCTAAGTAGTACAGGGGATTCGATTCCTTCAAATCTAACCTTGAACTCAAAGCTGCACGTCATTCGAATCTGCTCTTATTCTAGTATAAGCACAAATCGCATGTTGGATTCTTTTTGGCATGGCACACGATCAGCTATACCGTACCCATTAATCCGTACCAGTCTCAAATTGGCTTGGTCACCTCGAACGCCCTCCAGTATGATGATCAAGCTCATTGCTGCGATATGACTTTGCAACTCAAGTCACACACTCACACCTTCAGAGCTCTCTCTTCATCAAAAAAAACCAAAGCCGAGCGAAATGATTTACCATTTGTTGAGTGCCATAATAGAGTCTGGCGCGTACCTATCAATTAGCATACCTACACCAAAACAAACTACCGTGGCAGTCCAAAGTACCTCAGTACTTACGCGGGCAGTGTGAATATGGGGTTCTCACGTGACCAGCAAGATCTGCTCGGCCCCACCAAGAAATTTATCCGACATGGGAAGCGGTGTGAGAATTTTGTCGCTTCCAACGTCGGTGAGCCGTGGCAGAATCTGTGAATCGCATCGCATCGCCCAGGTCCAGCCCACGTTATCGTTCATTGCCGCCCGCTGGTAGAAGCCTGGCGAGGCAGTTTTTGGCCAGTGGCGTCTCTGACCTACTGCAGATCAAACAGTCAATCATCTCGGCATCTCAGATTGCTGATCCGTCGCCAATTCCTACATATCGACCTCGAGGGCAGAATTTCTTGGGCGGTCACCACCACTCTGCGGTGTGCTGAATCTCGAGTATCGAGTTGTAAGAGGTCAACAAAACAGTTTGGGCCAAAACCGGCACCGCGTTGAATTATTCAGCCTGGATTACTCGCCGAAAGAATACACCATGGGTCGAAAACCAAACCCCGTGGTTGGGGAATATTTCACCCGGGGCCCCAAACTTCCAGATTCCAGCAACCGATACCCTCACACCTGCAAGCTGTGTGGTGAAAACTTCCCAAAGGGTCGAGGCGAGGTCCTTCACAAGCACATTACGGAAAAGTGCCCAGCCATCACACCTGAAGAACGCATCAACGCCGCACTCGGTTTCGCCGGACTTCACTCCGGCTCATCAGCCCCGCGATCAATGAATCTCCCCCTCAACCAGCTCGACGTCGCCGTCGCCGAAGTCGCCCCCGAAGCACCTGAGAATTGGTCTGCCCTCCGAACTCTCGCAGAAGCCTCACGACAAGTCGGTGAGAATGAGATGGGGGCGCCTTCGGCACTTGGTCGCGACCGATCCGAGTCCGCTGTTCGGCAACTCGGAATCGGATTCGAAGTCCAAGAGCAATTCACCCTCGAGAACCCGCCATGCAGTTATGAGAATCGGCCTGGTCGTGAGCGGAAGGGTACGTTTTTTTTTAAATTCTTTTCTTTCCAGTTATGGTCCTGTTCCTCTCTCATCTCATTCCGCCCGCTTGAGGAAGGAGCACAGTTTTATTCTCATCTCATTATCTCAACTCAAATTCAGATGACCTGACTTTCATAGAATCCACCTCGAATGACAGCACCAACCCTCTCAGCTTCCTCACAACCGAAGAAAAGATGGAACACTTGCAGGCTGCTACACAGCATCCCAACGAGCCGCCTCTGGATTCATCGGATCTCACAGTCGCTGCCGCCGCGACTGCCCGCCTCACCCATTCCCTCATGAACCCTGAATTGGCTGCCGCCGAGCACAGCGAACCACTTCAAGTCATCAGCCCTGTAATGGAAACAGACGAGGTACTCAAGGCAGACGCCGCCGTCTCTGTCGAAGCCCTTCCCGGACCCCCTCTGCCTCCGCAACTTCAGCAGTCTCAGCAGCCGCAGCAACAACCGCAACAACCCTGGGGCGAGATGACTTACATGACTACGAACCACATCCCCGCAGTAGCCACTCACGTGGCCCCGATCGTACCTCCTCCCAACAGAGGCGGCACCCGTATGCCAATTGGCAATGGAACGCAGAGCGAACACAAGCGCAAGGCCTACAACCCGCTCCGGCGCAAGGAGGTTCAGGCCGCTCGCAAGAAGGGCGCCTGCATAAGATGCCGCATCCTCCGCAAGACGTGCGGCACCAACGACCCCTGCGACCAATGCCGAAAGATCCAAGGTCCGCGTCACTGGACTTACCCCTGCGTTCGTACTCGTCTGAACCAAGAGCTTACCCTCTACTCGGCCGCCTTGATAGTAATCCTGGCGCAGACTAGGGTCAAGCACGCCAGACAAAAATACCAGCTACTCTCCAACGGCACCTCCCTCGTCGTCTCCTTGTGGGAAGATAGCCCGAGCTTGACGCTCGCCGCTCTACTCACACCCCGCCCGCAGCCTCCTCCTGTGACCGAAGGGGAGACGGAGGAGCAGACGAGCCCAGACACAAAGACGGAGTTTCGAGTCGTCATGATTGACCAAGATAAGGAGGACCTCCCTGCCCGCATGGAAGAGTTCCTAAAGTTGATTCTACCGACGCTCATCCAGCGCGAACCCTCCCACTTCATGCAAGTCGTCTTAGCGGCCGCGCAAAAGTTCCCCGACAACAAGGCGACTGGCAAGAACTTGAAGCTCGCCATTGAGCTCTGGGGTCTCATTGAGATTCTCGACCGCGAGCGGGGCTGGTGCATATCCGAAGAACGCCAAGGCGTAGTCGTGCCCATTGGCCCCGAAGAGTTTGCCGGCAACGACGACCAGGACATTTACAACCTCATCACCTTCCAGCTGTCCGCTGCCACGGAGCGCAAGGCCAACAACGTCTCGAACAAGCTCATCAGCGAGCTCCAGCGCTGCTTGGAAAATGGCAAGGCCAAGATCAACTTTGACGTCTACCTCTCCATCCTCATTCTCCTCCACTGCTTGGAAAAGACCACATGGACCTTCAAGGTGTGGGAGATGGACGACTTCCGCCAGCGCTGGCCCCTCGATCGCCCTCCCACCATGTACGTCAACCAGGGCCGGGACATTGCCGACCTCTTGAAGATGCTCCTTACACTTCGAAAGTCTCACCCCAAGACATTCCGCACCCTTGATGGCCGCTTGAGTGTAGTCGACCTCGGCGAATCGGACTTTGACATGATGGCCGAGTTCTTTCATGCCCTGAACCTCGAGTGTAAGTTTTCATTTTCCCATGGTCCTCAAGAAATGAGACGTATGCTGACATTGACATCTCCCAGACGACGATGTTGTCCGCAAGCTCGAGAACTGCGCCTTCAGCCCAGAGACCTCACGCTCCCTCGAACTGCACTTTTGCAGCCACGTCCTGCTCCCACCAAAGGAGGGCGACCACGGACATCACCATGCCGTCACAGCCTCCAGCTCTGGCCACAGTACACCTCCGCCTCCTCACCCTCATGCCCCGCCTCACCCTTCAACCGTCCCCGTGGCTTCAGCCTCCCCTGTCCCCCTCTCCGACACCGCTATGACGGGGGCATCTCCTGACCCTGCTCCTACCCCTGCCGAGTCGCTGCCGACTGATCTGCCCTAGTTTGGGGATTGGTCCTGGCGGTATTACACCGGACACTAAGCCGCTGCTACATGTTCCGTGAAAGGAGAGACATCACAGCACACATATACAACTCACGATGAATGACTGGAACGAAAAAAAGATACCTTTTTCAAGGAAAAAAAAAAAAAAAAA
>JFFI01002599.1:13334-27243 GCA_001563125.1 Colletotrichum salicis
TACAATTACCACCACCTCCATTGGAGACCACCAACAAAAGCAAAAACTCCATTTCAAAGAACCAAAAAAGGATACCAAAAAAGGAAACCACAGGACTTGGGTTGGCGTGAAGACTTTGGTACTTTGGGAACAAAGGAAAAAAAAAACGGAAAAGCAAAAAAGTTTACACTGTAACATGACTTCTTCTTTTTAGATAGATGGGCTAAAACGACACATCAAAAGTTCACTTAGAACTCGTCACGGTAGATAGATACCCAACCTTTTTCAAGCCAAATCCCCATTTCTGCCCAGTAAAGGATTGCGTCGCACATCACCATCACAACTCACTGAACCATGACCGTGTGTACCTTGAACTTGTCTGTTATTGCAAAACATGGGCTATCCGACATTGAACATTTCATCACTCATGCGCCCGCCCCAATGTTCATTTCAGGCCCACGGTAAGGTAGGTAGGCCTGCGATAACGTGAGCCATGGTATCCCAGGACCTCCAATGCCTCCCAACCCAATGGCTCTACTCCTTCATAGCCAAACCAATCGCCCTGCAACCCATTAAAAAGCCCAGATACCCGACTTCCGCATTCTGCACTGAGGAGGGGGCCACTAGCCCTTGATACTCGCCGCAGAATCGCCGGTGCCCGTCCTCGAGGGACCAATGCCGGGCCGCTTGATCTTCCTGAAGCACGTAAACTCGTTCTTGCTCGCCTCGCGCAGTCGCTTCAACACACTTCTCATCTCCGGGAGCTCGCTCTGCAGGCGGGCGCGCGCGTCGTTATCGGTGCGCCCATCGAGCTCCTGGTAAATCTCGCTCTGGAGTGCCGAGGCGCGATCGGTGGTGTACTGGCTGAGCGTCTGGGCGACGAACTCGACGTCCAGGGTGGCCTGCATCAGCGCCTCGAGAGTGTATCTCTGTCGCGTACGGAACGCCTCGAGGAGCTCACGGCTGGTTTGCTCGAGGAGGTATGAGAGCACCTGCGAGGTGAGCGTGGGCGCCGTGGTCGAGACTTGGGTGTGGACGAGCACGAGACTGAGGAGAGCTTCGTAGACGTAGGGCCTCGCTTCCCGCGGTTTCTGGCCCACCTCGGGTACCCAGTCGGGCGAGGCAACTCCGGCTCTCACAATGTTGCGCAGCTCGTCAATGGATGGGCGGGTGTAAGATTGGAAGAGCCTAGCATCAATCTGGCCCAGAACATCCTTGATCGTTTTGGATTCATCACTAAGTTTGACCGAGAACGCATTCTCAAACTGCGAGTTGAGACTCGGCACGACCTTGGCTCGGAGTGACTGTAGGTTGCTGAGAGTGAGGAGCATGCGGACGTTCTATACCTTGTGTTAGTAGATGATTACTCCAATACCAACTATAAATCAAACTCACCCTGTCTCCCGCGTCGAGTGTCGCTCTTCCACCGCTGGGAGCGGGCGCGGCGGAAGCGACAATGGTTCCATCCATATCCGTGGTCCAATCGTCGTCGGCCTTCTTGACAGATCGCTCGGCGTTTTCCACCATGCCGCTCAACGCCTTATAGAGCGTCGTGACGTACTGGCTTCTGACCATCTGCAAGAGTTTACTAGGCGGTGGGAGGACAATATCCCCCGCACCAGGCTTCGACATGGCTTCGGATATGTATAGAATCTTCTGCATGCCCGTCAGCAACGCGCCTTCAAAGGCAGAAAAGCTCGAGGGCATGCGGGTGAGGTCGCCCAGTTCCGGTGATCGGTACCAGTCCTCGACGAACTTGATGTTTTCAGCGTCCTTGTTCCAAGCTGCGCAAAGAGCGGTGACGCATCGTTCCCTGGAAATGTTGACGAGCGTCTTGAGTCTGTCCAATACGCCGGCATCTGACTCATTGGCTACCGGATCGATGCTCGCCAAGTCAGACGCGCCTGAACCCACCAGCGCGAGCATCTTGGAGAGATAGTGGACGCCACTGACGGAGTTTGACCACGGAGGCCAAAAGGCCAGCTTCTCCCATGTCTCGCCGCGCTTGGGTGAAGGGGGAGGGATGTTGTTAGGGTCGAGGTTAAGGCGAGGATCTAAGAGTCCGGTGGGCGTGGAGTTGCCGGCTCCTGCAGAGGGTGGGCTCTTGGGCGATAGGGGGAGGGGCGAGAAGAGCAACGAGATATCCTCGGGTGGCGGGCCCGCGAAGAAGGCAAAGACAGTCTCGCGGATCATGTCAACGAGCTCCAGTGTGCCCTTTTGCAGGTCCCCAGCACGCTCCTCTGGCAGCTGATGATGGGTCTGTGATTCTCCGTTGTAACCCAAGGGCAGCGTGCGCTGGATCTTGCCATCCAGGAAGCCCTGCACCGTCTGCCAGAAGTCTACAACCTCTCCCAAGATGCCTTGTGTGGACAGGATACTGGATAGGAAAGCCAACATCTTCTCCCATAACTCTATCACGTCGGCGGAATCGGCCGAGGCTATCTTGTTCTCCACGGCCGCACGTCCCAGAGACCGTAGATGCGATGCAACCGCGTGGGCGCCGGGTTTGTCGGCGTTGGCCAGGCGTCGTCGCAGCACCTCCACCTCGACTTTGGAGCGGTCTGACGTCGACTGAATCTTCCCCTTGAGGTGGTCGTACCGACTAAGCAGCCAGACCCAAATCGGATTGTCGTCCACGCCCAGCTCGAGAAGCAGACTGATGAGCTCCATGTGCTGGTCTTGTTGGCCCAGGTTGTCGGCCTTGGAGACGCCGTGAAGCGTGACGAGCTTTCGCCACACATCCCGCTTGAAGGCCTGGATCTGCTCATCCACATCGTGCCATATGCGTGCCGCCACAACAATCTGATAAATGTCGGTCTGGCTTGAAGAGCCCGCTGCGGCGTTTGCTGCCAGTGCTCTTGCATCGTCTGAGAACTTGCGCGCCTTGTTGTAGTCCTCCACAAGACTCTCGTAGTCTCTTCGTTTGATGCTCTCGGCAATTGCAGAGCTTAGTTCGATATACTCCTTGAACTGATCCAGGTTCGCCGACACAACCTTGAGATTCTCCTCCTTCTCGCGTCCTCCCAGCGCCGGCCCCCACACATCTTCCGCCTTGGCAGAGACATCCAGAAGAGGCGCCTTGATTCCCGAGACTCCATACTCGCTTTCCTTGACCAGGGCGTTTTTCTTACGGGCGTCGGAGGTCGGGGATCCAAGGGATGCAGCAAGGTTCATGCCGCCGTTGCTGCCTGGGAAGCTGCTGCGACTAGCGTGGCGGGAGTGAGCTCGAGCACGGCCCGTCGTTGGCGGAGGAGGCGGCTCGGCGCCGCGATACTTCATCTCCTTGTACACATTATCAATGGTAGCCTTGGCCTTGACGAAGCGCTCAAAGTTGGTCTCCACCAGAACCTTAAGTGATGCGGATTTTTGATCGATTGACTGGGACAGCATGTCCAGGCCGGTCAACAAGCTTTGGGTGTCGGCAGTCGCATGCATTTGCGAGAGGAACAAAGCGGGAGAGAAGGTGGTGGAGGACAGGAGGAATCGATTGCCTAGACGCATGTCAGTCTTTGCCGTGTTTGTAACAGTAACGAGTCTACGTACGCAATCGCGGATCGTCCTGAATGGGAACTCCCAACTGCCGGAGTGTCCTGACGACGCTGTCGGTGGTGCCCAAGGGGTCGGGCTCGTCGCGCTGGACAATATTGGCGACACCTCCCTTATCCGACTGAGCTCCGGGGATTATGCTACGCCGATCACTGACGGCTCTCTCGAGCGCTTGGTATCGCGACTTCCGGCGCTGCAGCTTCGCCTTCTTCTCGTCCTTTGCCTCGTCCTCATCGTCGGATGCATCGCTCTGGTTCTTCTCGGCTGGCCATTCGTCGGGGTATGGGTTTGGAAGCTGGTAAAAATCCAGGATAGTTCTCTCGTAGTCTGACGACATTATGGGGTATTGGTATCTCGAATGGCGGTGGTTTGCAAAGGGGTAAAGCGATCGTTGTCCCAGCCGGCCGATGAGCGGCTGGGGGGCTCGGCGAGGGAGCTTGCTGCTTGCAGTGCGTGTAGCTGTTTCAAAGGTACAAGACGAATAATTCCATTGGCCAAAGATGAATGATTGACAATGCCACACAGAGGCAACCAGGGTGCCGGAGGTGCAGAGGCACTGCGTGAGTGCGACAAAGTGAAGAGCAACTCGGTGGAATGGAAACGTGAATTGGCTGTGTTCTGTCCAAGGTGGCAGCTACCTGCTGTCCTGCTCAAGGGTAGAGAGAGGTACCTTGGTGACAACGGTGCAGCCCACTTGGTGCATTCTGTGCCCGACACACACACTGCGGACACTCACCGACACACACCTTGGGTCCTGGAGGTGAACTCGGTCAGGTGGGCGGGCTGGTCAACGACAACAGGCAGGTCCTTGACCGGCCGGAAAAGTCCATGTCCGTTCCTGCCACCCGAAGAAACATTTGGAGAAAGGTGGGGTCTTTTTAGCCACATATGTGGCTTGGTCTGTGGCTAAACCTTCGGCAGCAGTCGGTGCTAGGAGGTCGGTCATCGATAATCCCGCGGGATGTTTTCTTTTGCCAGTGAAGACACAACGCCGCTTTACTGGGGATCCCACTTTCGGGATGCTCAACCTCGGATAAAGACAACTCAGGAAAGAAGATGATATGGAGATGTGCAAGACTATGCGAATGACAACATTTATACCTTCCAGGAAACATGATGTTTAAATTTTATAGAATTCCGAAAGATGGTAGAATCTAAAGTCCTATGAGAGCATAGAAAGTCAACCAAGTTTTCTTTCCGCAGCGAAGCCGCTTACACCTGCCGGTGCAGCCAAGACCCCTGCGGTAAAGCGGCGGTTTATTTTTTCACCTGTCAAACCCGGCTGGCCGCCGCTGGCGTCTCTGCTACGAACACTTCCTTCTCCCGACCTTAAAATTCCCGACCCCCGATAAACGACCAATCCTTCCCACCCGTCCACTCCTCCTCCGCCTCCGCCTCCACGTATCCTTAAACACCAAAGGACTTTAGACACGATGCTGGCCGCCCGTACTTTCGCTGCGCCTCTCCGGCAGCAGGCCATGCGCGCCGCTCCCCGCGCCGCCGCCGTCTCTCAGTTCCAGGTGCGCGCAATTCATCCTGTTCCTTGCCGTCCCGCGATCCCGCCCGCCCGCTGGCGACGATTCGACGATGCCCACGTGCAGGGCCTCGCCTGCAGGCCAGCCATTCAAATTGTACCAATTGCTAACAACTGTATAGAACTCCAGATTCTACTCGAGCGAGCGTGTCGCCAAGTTCCACGGTGTCAAGGACTCCAACGTATGCCATTCCCTCCTCCGTTACTACCCGCCCCATAAAATTTTACACGCAAAGTAAAGACCTCGGCTTTGTTGTTGCTGGCGCACCCAACCTCGACATGGAACTTCATTCTCTGCTTTTGAACACAGACGTCACTCGTCGTGTGCAGATGGACGGGTACTCGAGCAGCAATAAAGCCTGAGTCGGCTCTTTGTGCAGGCCAAAATTACTCAATTGGCGATGCTCAAACCTACGACGTCTAGACGACTTGAAAACAAAACTAACCACCAATCTTACAGGGTAACTACCCCGTCTCTCTGATCGAGGGCGACGGTATTGGTCCCGAGATCTCCCAGGCCGTCAAGGACATCTTTGCCGCGGCCAAGGCCCCCGTTACCTGGGAGCCCGTCGATGTCACCCCCATCCTCAAGGACGGCAAGACCGCCATCCCCGATGCCGCCATCGAGAGCATCAAGCGCAACAAGGTCGCCCTCAAGGGACCCCTCGCCGTATGTTTCCACCGACAATCATTCCCTTCAGCCCATTCTAACGTGACAATGTAGACCCCCATTGGCAAGGGCCACGTCTCCCTCAACCTGACTCTCCGCCGTACCTTCAACCTGTTCGCCAACCTCCGTCCCTGCCGATCGGTCGCCGGCTACAAGACCCCCTACGACAATGTCGACACCGTCCTTATCCGTGAGAACACCGAGGGTGAATACTCCGGCATTGAGCACGTCGTCGTCGACGGCGTCGTCCAGTCCATCAAGCTCATCACCCGCGAGGCTTCCGAGCGCGTCCTCCGCTTCGCCTTCCAGCAGGCCCAGGAGATTGGCCGCAAGAAGGTCCGCGTCGTCCACAAGGCCACCATCATGAAGATGTCCGACGGTCTCTTCCTCAAGACGGCCCGCGACGTCGCCAAGGACTTTCCCGAGATCGAGTTCGACGCCGAGCTCCTCGACAACACCTGCCTGAAGATGGTCACCGACCCCCTCCCCTACAACGACAAGGTCCTGGTCATGCCCAACCTGTACGGTGACATTCTCTCCGACATGTGCGCCGGTCTCATTGGCGGTCTCGGTCTTACCCCCTCTGGCAACATTGGCGACGAGTGCTCCATCTTCGAGGCCGTCCACGGCTCCGCCCCCGACATTGCCGGCAAGGGCCTGGCCAACCCCACCGCCCTGCTCCTCAGCTCCATGATGATGCTGAGACACATGAGCCTCGGCGAGTACGCCGACAGAATCGAGAAGGCCGCTTTTGATACCCTCGCGGAAGGAAAGGCCCTCACCGGCGACCTTGGTGGCAAGGCCAAGACTGGCGAGTTCGCCGGCGCCATCATTTCCAAGTTGTAGATACCTACTACCCCTCCCTGTAGACTGTACGATCTTAGACAACGGATATTACCTCCTGTTTCCTTTAACGTTAGCCATAGTCTTTCAATGAGTTCATGAGCTCCAACAAAATTCGGTGTTTTCGTTCCTGTGGTTTGCATCGGGCCGTGAGT
The DNA here is from genome assembly GCA_001563125.1 of Colletotrichum salicis. Classification (NCBI taxonomy): domain Eukaryota; kingdom Fungi; phylum Ascomycota; class Sordariomycetes; order Glomerellales; family Glomerellaceae; genus Colletotrichum; species Colletotrichum salicis. The sequence continues at coordinate 20,062 of JFFI01002599.1, forward strand.
GACTGGCAATACAATGGTGGTGGCAATAATTGACTTCATTGACTGTTCATAACACATGGACCCGTTCCTCTTGCTCTCGCATTCATGAACTTGTTGCTCGTCAATCAATAAAGGCAACCAACAGACACTTTCCAAGACCAACAAAGCAGACTGCAGTAACTTGACAGGTAGGACGGACATTTAAGTCTGAGAGTCGACGGCAGCTCTTGGCACTGACGGGGCGCCATGTCCGTGAGCATACCTAGTGAGACTTTGGATGAGCCACCTTGTACATAAGCCTCGTATTATGAAGACAATATCATCTTGACATCTATTTAAAGAGTGGAAATGGCAGAGAGAAGACAGTGCAGTCCTTGTTGGCATTCGACACATGTGATGGCACCGTTGCAGAGCACGATCCCTCTCCTTCTCAACGTCCCATGCATCGGAGTATCACTAAGCAGCGTAGATGCTATTCAAATGGAGGGAGGGGGGAAAGAAATCGCCAGTAGTGAATTGAACTAAAAGCAAAGCGAAGGTCAAGTATGGGTGGTCAAGGAAGAATGGAATCCCCTTGCGCCTCTTCAGCCCCTCGGCCACCTGCCCCTTACACTACGGCTGTGTCAAGATGGAAGGAGAAGACACTCACATACGTTCCCTTCTTCTTCCTTATGGGTAAGGTTTCTAAGAAGGGGAGCTCGTTGCCCGTAACTGCCTCAGTTTGTGACCCACGCTTTTCCTACTCTGTTTTCTTGTCTAGTCCTTTTCTTGCTTTGTTTTGTGTTCAGATCGAGGTCGTCATTCTACAAGTTTAGCAATCGAGGGATATTTGGGTAAGGTAACTCTGTACGAAACCAAAAAAGTGAGATTTGTACCTAAGGTATACCTTTGATAATTTCTCTTTTCTTTCCTTGTAGTTATCTAGATCATACGGCAAATACAGCCTCGAGCATAACCACCGAAGAAAAGAGAGAAAGCAACCGCCAACGCAGAATGATAGTTACTTGAGTCCCGTTTACTTCCATTTGAAATCAAGGACTTCGAATCGAACTAATCACCAGAGGACTGTCAGGCGCATCATCATTTCTCTCAGTACAGGACCTCAGATTTGCAAGACTCGGATGAATGAATCTTGACCAACATCAACTCCGTTGCTTTCCGTGGTCTGAGATTCGGGAAGTGAAGCATCGTGTTTTCTTCGTTCTCTGCGTACTGTCTTATCGCCGCCGCTTGGAAAATATTGGGTTACCCCCGAGATGCCCAGTGTGTGCTTGCATGCTAACAAAAAGAAAAAGGGTGTACCCCCCTAGAAGGTACAGTATTAATTCCCGCGTTAGATAGTCTTTCTCACATCAGCATCATAAGGGAGATGAAGAGAGGGGAAATCAGAGAAAATTGTTCAGCAAGGCAACATTCAGTAAGCTCTGGTTCGTTGACATTCGTCTTATATTAATCATCCCGTTGTCATAATTCTGTGCTCACATGCTATTCATGTCTCTCAACCTGTTGAAAAGTAACACGACCCGGCAAAATCGCCTGGCTCCAATCGAGTATGAGTGCTTCAGAGTCCTCGATCCTTCTTGGTCGGGACTTGCAGCCAAGCACGTCGCGGCGATCAGTCTCGAGGAGACGTAGTTGGTTTTACCAAGAGTCAAGAACTCTCAGTTTTCAAGGTTTGATCCCTTCCCTCCCGTTTACGTGAAGATTGCAAGTGAGCTATCAAGTTGACGCAACGAAGGAAGAGTGGTCTTCCAAGTCCAAGACCTTTATTCATGCGCTAAAGTCAAACGTGAGACATATTCAGGGGGCTTACGAACAGTATTTCTCATCTGATAGCGTTTATCGCCGGACGGATGATCCTTGATGCGCGAATTCCTCGTGACACGTAACAATCTCTCGGATCTAAGAATCGAATCTACCTTGGGCTTTGTATCTCGTGGTGAAGGTGCAGAGGAACTCGAAATGAACAGAAAAAGTTTGGGATATTCAGCTAAACACTCTTGGATGGAACTTTTCCCCCTTCTACAAGACCATCTCTTCACCAGAATGCGCTCACGGTATTCTGGTTATTGACGCGTCAGTTGAAAGGACCTGTCCTTCTCCTTCCTCTTCTTGCTATTTTGCAAGAACGACTAGGAAACAACATGCGAGACTACCCGCAAGGGTACATAACGGCCCCAAATATGACGCCAAACAATCGGGTAGATTAGCATCATAGAACAAGCATATAAGAGGGCACAGAAGAAATACACAAGACTTGATAGCCTCTCGATGGCTTATGAAGCCTTTGGGACATTGGATGAGCTGTCGCCAATGCTATCGACCACGAGTAACACTGATATCGAGCGACGAGTTTGATACTTTGTGGTAGTATGAGCAGAAGCACTCCCTAGGCATGACCTCCGAGACCGCTTTGTTTCATAAAATTGTTGTTTGGCGGGCATACATTTGATAGACAAGAGTGGCAGCAGAGAGTGAGAGTGTCCGGAAATCCTTCTCAAGATGTCTGACAATTGAGACTGCTGTCTTGAGACGTTGAGATATCCTTGCTCTTGTCGGTTCAAAATGGAGATTCCTGCCGCGTACTTTGGTTTAGTTGGTTCATTTTTGCTGAGAAAAGAATCACCCAGCAACCGTTTACGAAGTGATACCTCCACTACTAAATTGCTAACTTTGAGACCCGGAACAATTTCGTTGTTCGATCACTGGTAATTACGCGCGGGTCAGAGTTGCTTGGTCGATTCAGGACTGATGAGATAGCCCTGTCGATGAAGGGTCCTCACGGAGGGGTCGAAGGGAAGGACGGGTACACTTTGGGCATGTGAAGCACGCCACCTTGCAGTCTCTGTGGAAATCGAACGCTTGTCATGGCTTCATAACATCATGTACATTGGGCTGGTTAGAGGCTAGGACGTGATGTAGGGTGAAGATGAAAAGGATGATTGAGTATTGACGACGGCAGTTTTTCGTCGTTACGTGCAGCGGGACTCATAGGACTATCTAGTGCGAAGTACTTATCGGCAAGTGGGCATGCTTCTACGGAGCGACATATTTCGCGTTCGATGCTCGTCTCCCTCGATCAAGCCGGTCTATTCTGTTGACAATCATAAACGGGACAGGCTCACAAGGACCATGCTTCATCAGACATAACCATCACACATGCAAATCACAGAAGAGGGGCAAGTCCAATATGAAAGTGGTAAAAAAAAAACCCAAGCCCAAGAGATGCCATTCGACGCCATGAAGAGAGGTTTGTAGTCGTCAATTCTTCTTTTTTGGATACCTAACCACGCCATACCATGCAGAAAATAGTGTTCCCTGTAAAGCAGGACAGGAGACGCAGGGGATATCTCAACCCCAAGCCACCCCATCTTGTGATAGCGTTGTTGTTTTTGTTCAACCAGCGCGACCAAGTCACGCACGACCGAACCCCAGAGTGTAAAAGATCGCAACAATGATGGAGAATACCACCAACGCTTAGACCTTGAAGCCGCGGGACCTTCTGCGACCACGAGCCTTCTCGAACTTGCGGCCCTTGGACTCGACGTAGGGCTTCTGCAGAGGGTGTTAGTGCTGTTCTCGTACGATATTCCTGTGACTTGAGCCAGGCTCGGAAGTGTGATCGTACCTTGTGCTTGTGGGGACCCATGCCGAAGTGCTTGAAGGCCTCACGGGAGTTCTTGGGTCCGCGGAGGAGGAGGGTGTTGCCACCGGTGGGGGCGCGGAGGGCAAGCTGGTCGAGGGTGATGGCCTCGCCGCCGGCCGCGGTGATGCGAGCGCGGGCAGTGGCGGTGAAACGCAGGGCAGCGACGGTCAACTTGGGGACGGTCAGGAGACGGTTGTCGTCAGTGACGGTACCGACGATGACGACGGTGCGCTTGTCCTCCTTGTCGAGGTTGCCGACAATGCGGGAGATGGAGACGGGAGGGCGGTTGATGCGCGACATGAAGAGGCGGCGCAGGATGACCTTGTTGAAGCTGGAGTCGGTGCGACCTGTCGTGGGTTAGCATATTTGTTTTCTGTTCGAGATTCCAAGTCGAGGTAAAAAAAAAAAACAAAAAAAAACGTACGGGTCAAGAAGCGGTACAGCTTCACGAGAAGCTTGAGGTACACATTGTCGCTCTTGGGAGCCTTGCGGTGCGTGCTGCGCACGTGGTGGCGGTCGAGATCGATACCTATAAACGGGGGTGAAGAGCCCAATCGTCAGCCTTTTGGTTCAGGCATGCTCTGAATGCAGGCGGGAAAAGTCCATCATCCGTCGACCATGATGAGACGAGCTCCATGTCGAATCTGAATTCCCCCCGCAGAGCGCAGGAGTAGAGACGAGAGCATCATCTTGTGGTGAGGAGAGGATTCCTTTTCCTTTCGCCGCGCCAAGTTCGCAGAAAGGGCAACGGCTAATCCAGTTCATCTCTCGTGATGTCCAAGTCTTTCGACGAGGACATTCACAGACGCAAAGGACCGCGCGTTGCACAATTCCACTCGCATGTAAAGGCTTGGAATGGGATATTCCTACGTACCCATTTTGTCGATAGACTCCCGAAGTTGGCGAATTGAGTCAAATGGGCGGCCGTGATGTTGTCGTCGTCGGTGTAAAAGAGAAACTTTCAAAAGATTTCCGCCGGGCCACACTAGAATTACGCTCCTCGCCAGGCGGAAAAATCGGGCTGTGTGGGCTTTAGGGCAACTGCAATCAAGGTCGAGTGGATCAATAAATTTTCCGGTGGGACCGTCTCTTCCAGCGGGGGGCTCCTGCTGAACGGTGGGCCTGCACGGGCTCCACTTTGTGGAAAGTCTGCAGGGACCCCTGCTATTTCGGTCAGTCTCGGTGAGCCCAGGTGTCTTTTTCGGTCAAGGTCAGATTTGCAGCCATGGCGACATGGCAACATGGCAACATGGCAGCATGGCTGTAGAGATTATCACAAAGAGATGAATGGTACAAAGTCTACAACAGAACAGAGGCTCTCATTATTGACTTCTAAGCTGATACTTTCAGTGGGCATCAAAAGAGGAGAAATCATTCCCCTGTCACCAGCACATGAAGAACACTCTTGTGAGCTCGATCCATGTCTTGTATTGAGCTAATGCTTGGTCTACCTACCTTGTTTGGTTCTTTGTGCTTTCATCCTTCTGGGAAAGAGGTGCCCAGTTTCACGTTTTCATGATGCCATGCAGGCAAACCCCATAATGTCCCCCGCCTGTCTTGGAATCTTGTTGTAATACATTATCAAAACACTGGTAATTGAAATGCCAGGTTGGAAAAGTACAACCCGGGGAGAGGCAGTCTCTCTGCCTCAATGTGACTGTTATGCCAGCCACTCACTTTCTAATAAAGGCATCCCCATCATCGATTCTGAGGACCTTTGTCATCTCTGTACCGGAAGGGCCTTTGATTAAGCCCGACCCGACACGCATAAAGTAAGTTGAGCTGCATCTCGTCTCAGAGAGCAGCCTCACCGTCGCCCTCAGGCTTAAGGGAGACCAAGAAATCGCGTGTCAGCTCAAAGCTGAGCCAGCTGGATGCCATACTTGGCGCAACCTTGAGGAGGTTGGGGACGATGCCCTTGTACAGGCCCTTGATGCCCTCCTGGGCAACGATAACCCGGATAGCGTCAGTAATGCCCTTGTACTGGTAGCCCATGCCCGTCATGGTGTTGATCTGGAATCTTCGGCGAAGGACGTCGCTATGTCTGTTAGCAGGAGAAACAATGTCTCGCGTCATCTAACTCACAAGGGATAAGTGCACGTCTGAGCGACAGCTCCAGAGATGGCACCAGCAAGCAGCTTCCTGACAGCACTGGGGTTCTTGTCACCCTCAGGGGTCAGGTATTTGCGAACATACTCGTAGACCATGAAGTTGAGGCCGACCTGTTTTGTCAAGTTAGAGTCAAGCTCTCAGCTCATGTCAACTCAATTCGATACCACTCACGTAGGGGGCAACACCAGCGACAGTGGGGATGATGCCACGGTACAGGGCAGAGACACCGCCCTCCGTCTTGTACATGGTGGCCATGACAGTCCACATGCCCGGGAGTTTCTCGGCCCTGGGACCCAGCTCTGCAAAGGAAGCAGTCTGGATGGACAGTCGAGTGCGAACAATGTCGAGGGGGTATGTGCAGAAGACGGAAGTGATACCAGCGATACCACCACACGTCAGACGGGCGAGAGGAGAGAGGTCTGCACCAGGGGTCTTTTCAAAGAAGTTCTGTGAGTTGTGCCGCATTAGCCTTGGTTCCGTCCATACCAGCTCATGTGAGCCACATTTTGTAACCAGTACAAGGTGATCAATGGCGCATGACACTCACCCGCTTGTAAAAGTTGTAACTGCCGAACTGAACAGCAGAGTATGGCACAATGCGCACACAGTTGGTGCCATTGCCTGCCATGAAGCCTCTCCAGCCTTCTTCCCTCCACATCTTGGCCAGACCTTGGCCTACGGACAGCTTGTAGGCATCTCGTCCTACGCTCTGAACCTGGAACAGGATCTTGAGGCGCTCGAGAGGGGAGACGACGGTTCGAGAGACAGCACCAGCAGCACCGCCAGCGCAGAAGGCAGCAACAACGGGCTGTGAAACGGTATCGCGAAGCCAGAGGTACTTGACAGGGGCCGGAGCTGGGCCCGGGGCAGCAGCAGCAGGGACAGCCGCATCGTTGAGAGACTGCAAGAGCGGACTGGGTGTTAGCTAAGTGTTGATTTCCTGTTGGAAAAAGAACTGCCAAATCGCCAAGCAGAGTGATATAGTAGGCCAGGAAGAACATGAGGGAATGCAGCAGGTTGGAGCTGGTAGCACTTACAGGCGACATGACTTCAGACTCTGGTCAAGGAGCAGTGCGTGTGAGTGTGTTATTGCAAGCGCAAGACTCGTGATTGACAACCACACTGCTGAACCTCCGAAGCCACCTTATCGCTATGACTGTGCTTGCATTTAAGGCTGTTGAGGGCGGGAGGCGGAAAGAATTCGTGGTACTCGATGAGTTTTGCGACTTTCTGGAGGAACGAGAAGGACCGCTGAAGGGGGGGAAGTATGCTTGAGGGGGAAAAAGAATGACCCAAAAAGTCCAAAGAAAAAAAGATTCAGAGATTCTAAAAGAAGAATGGTAACGACAACGAAGGCATAGTCGAGTGGACGATAGATGTAGAGGAGAGGGTTTCGAGCATCAAAGTTGTCTCGCGGCCGCGAGCTGGTGCGTGCGGCTGGAAGG
>JFFI01002600.1:0-17209 GCA_001563125.1 Colletotrichum salicis
CGCTTCATGTAACCAGCCTCTTCCTCTGAAGAGCCCGAGACTTTTCGTAACACGGCTAGGTTTACCAGGGCAGGTCAGTACCATCGTGGTTCTTGAACGAGCCGCTAATCTCCCTGGTGGCCTTGTCAATGGCAGCAACCATATCATCCACACTCTTCTTCACAGGAATGGCACCAAAAGCACTGAGGTCAGCGCCGGCCTTGGCCGCCAAGCCAGCAGCCATATCCGTCTCGACTAGACCAGGGTGGAAGATAACGGCAGTCAACCACGGCTCCTCAAAGTGCAGCCTGCGCACGAACCAGTTGAGCGCAGCCTTTGACGCGCCGTACGGGCTCGCGGGGCTAGGGATCTGGAAAATCGTCTCGGCGAGGCCGTTGCTGCCAATAGCGGAGGAGATTGCGACAAAGATGGGGTTCTTGGACTTGCTCTCCTTGAGCAGGGACTTCGTGGCGCCGAAGAGGACGAGGGGCGCGACTGAGTTGACGGCGAAGTGGTCCAGGGCGACCTTGGTGGAGGTGGCGGCGATGTCGGTCGAGGTGTGGGAGATGCCGGCGTTGGCGATGACGATGTCGAGGGCGGTGATGCCGTGCTCCTTTTGGATTGTTGCTACGGCGGCGGCGGGGTCGGACTCGACTGAGGAGTCGATCTTGACGACGATGATCTTGGAGCCTTCGGCCTTGGGGAGGTCGTAGAGGGCCTTTGAGGCTGCGGCGGCTGGGTCGCGGACGCCGACGATGATTGTTGTTGAGGGGCGCTGAAGGAGGAGGGTGGTGAAGCCCTTTCCGATTCCACGGTTGGCGCCGGTGATGAGGTAAGTGAGTCCGGAAGACATCTTGGAGATTGTGTTCTCTGAGGAGGTGGAGTGGTTGTAGTTGAGTTAGTTGATGCTGAGATGAAGGCTGTTGATGAAGTTGAGATGTGATGAGGATTCACTCAAACAACAGAACCAGGCCGAAGAGGACATCTTAAATATCTTGAGTAGATTCAAGTTGACACGTACATAGTTTCTGATGAACTGACAAATTCACCATCAAATCTCGTGCTCGCACGCCTTGCGGAGTGGCCCATCTTCGAAGAGAATCGAAGTGTTGCAGAACGCCTCTCCTAGAGCTTTGCATTCAGTTTCGGGGCCGAGCATAGCAATTGAACAGATTGATAGCAATAGTTCGGATGGACTGCAGTTTTGGGAACGGCAGAGTTCCAGTCGCAGTATCAAAAGTCTGGGCGGATGCGCTGTTCACTAATCCGAAATCACGACTAGGAGCTAAGTATGGGGTTGGGATTAGTATTCCGCACCGCTCAGTATGCAAGCTCACTTGTATCATTACAAAGCGTGAACAGATCTTAAGTGCAAGTTCAATTGTTCATTATTGATACTCATTGGATTGAGCTAGCAGTTATTTCGAGCTGCACGATTTCGTCTGCTTGGTAAGTTTATCTAGTGTTGGGCAAATAACATTCCCAAATGGTTTTCTCCAAGAGACACCTGAAGCACTTTATACGTGTAGTCTCTCGCCAAATAACATAATTACATCAACATATACACTGGGCAAGCTGACTCTAGACAGTTTCTAGCAGTTGCGATACTACGAGAATCTTGCCGATGACAATTGAGCTTTTGAATGCAGAAATTGGTTGATTTTCCCCGCTTCTCTTGAAGAAAGCAGAGAGCTAATTGATTCTCTGTTACAAGCAACTATGTTCACGCTTAAGATATTTGATGCAGAGTAGGAAGTTTTTCAGACATGGTAAATCATCAACGTCGCAACCCAATATACCATACGATGATGCAACACACCGTTGGCCAGGGTTCCAATAATCGAGAAGGATTCGAAGGGTCAATGGGGCTTTAATGAATATAAAAGCACTGCTGTCGTCCATTCAAGGTCCAAGAACCAAGAGTGTGTACGTGTCTCACATCAGAAATTCAGAATCGCACTAGTACTATTCTTCCAAAGGATTTGAATTGGTTTAATTGAGAAAGCTGATTATGGATGCTGAATCTTCAATCTCCAACTAAACATCTACGCATCGTGGCCACCTGAGTCTTTTTGAGATGCTCGTGGCATGGCGGGTTCGTCTGACCAGCCACTACAGCGCCCGTTCATCTTGGTTTATCAAGAGACTAACCTACTTGGCTACGAACACTTGTCAAAAATTGGTAGAGAGGATGATCAGAAGTTCGTCATAGTCTAGATGGGAAGCCCCAATAGTTAGGATTGGTAAGCTGCATCACAGCTACCACCTATTATTAGAGTTTAGTGATCAATCCACACCGCAGCCGTCAGCCCCGCCATCGCTTTGTGTTCACTAATCACTCTTCTCGCCTCTCTGGCCAGAGAGGAGTCTTCATACGGGCCAAATTCCACCCAGCGGAAAGAGGGAAACATCCTTTCTACCTCGGATTGCGCAAGTACTCGAACTACCCAGAAATGACTTCTAGATAAGGCTTGACCCTAGTGGCTCAACTTCTAATCAGTATCTTCCACGAGACTGTGCATGCTTGATCACCTCATTGCTGACGAATGTGCCTAGGCCAATGCTTGTCTCTCTTTTCTCGATATGCCACCTCACGTCCACTTCTGATCTACCAATCGTACACACAACACTGCAGCTCCCGCAGCGCAACAACCGAACATCATCATTTGGAGTCCTTCCCAAAGACACTGTATCCTTGACGTCTTTCCATCTCCCAATAACCAGCTTTTCCCGGCTCCAAAGGCGAACAGGGCGATGAGACAGACGACAATGCTCCACAGAAGCCCGCGACCCACGCTCGAGGCGAAGAAGTACGGCAGCAGAGGCATTAGCCCGCCGCAGAGATACCCGAGGGAGATGGAAAGGCCCGAAAAGATCGGTGATACTGGCAGGCGACTTGTTTCGACCGCGTCATTTTCGATGAATACTTCCGGTCGGCTAGCTTGCGCGCCCCTGATTCTTTCTGAAGCCCAGCTCAACCCTCCCGATTGAGATCTCACGGCTCCAACCACCATCGCGACAGTCGTCTCGCGTAAGCCCAGTGGTTGAAGATACCGGAGCACAACTTCCTCTTCATCTACTAGCTCGTCCGTGCGGCGCTTCTCGTCGTCGATTTCGTCCTCACTGCGTCTTCCCGCCGATGACAACATGCCCTGTTCTTCCTCATCTACCGGCGGCGGCGGCACCCTCCGAGAGTCATCGTGTGAAGAGTCTCGCGCCGCCAGGTACCCTCCAATCCCCATGCTGATACACCCCGCACATAGCTCTGCAAGGCCGGCGTAGATGACTGTCTCGCTACGGCCGAGTGAGCTCAGACCGGCTGTTAGGGCGAATGGCACTGTGAGGCCATCTGAGAAGCCGAGTGTGAAGTCTGAGAGAAAGCGAGAAAGCTTTGGAGAGACCATCGCTTAGATGTGTGTCTGTATTTCGTAGTTGGTGAGTCTCTTGGCGGTTAGACTCAACATCGACAGTGTGAAGGGGACTCGTCGGACTGGATTAAGGCTGCAAGGACAAGTGAAGTAAGTATGCGTGAAAGGACAATTCGAGGCATTCACATCGAATTCCGGCGATTGAGACATGGAGTTTGGGGATTCAACCTTCGAAAGCTCAAATTACAAAGAAACGGGAGGAGAACCCCGGCAATGATACACCGGGACAGGACGAGCTGTATTTTGCCCCTCACACACGGCAGAGTCCCCAGTTCATCAACGCTCCTGTCCACGCTCCGTTTCTGCGCTTCGAAGTGGACCATACGGCATGGCCACAACACAACCAAAAGGTCGGCTGAGAAATGCCGTGATACCCAAATGTTTCCTCGAGTGGAGCAATAGTCGGCATCAAAAGTCGAAGAAGGGTGTGGGGAGTAAGAAACATCTGTCAAGACACAAGCTTTCGCCCAGAGGCGATGCCAAGAGTGACCACGTGTGTGGAGTCCGGAGAATATGACCCCTCAATCCTCGGCCAATAATTCGAGATGGATTTCTCACCTTCCCGACAAGGAAGGACATTTTGTGGTCTAATGCAGGGATAGTGGTTGACGATCTCTTCTCCACTCGATGCTTTCCTCTGCTCGGCCAGTTGTCAATGAACATCCTTGTGGAACAACTCGCCAAGCACGAGGGATGATTCTGCATGTCATGTACCATCCGGGTGACGAGCTTGGAGGCTGCGTGGTTGATCTTGTCCGCCCAACTCCGATGCCGTTCACGTTTCCTCCTCTCTCAGCGGTTGTCGTTCCTGTTATCCCTATTACTATCGCGCCTATCGCCTCTATCGCTCAATTTACCTCTCTCGGTCTTGATACCTCTATCTCTATTGTTATCGATGTTGTTTTTGTCGCCTCTCGTCTAGAATACTTGTATATTCGAATTCGTATACTGTGGAAAGCTTGATAGAAATGGAAAACTAATAGAGTAAGACTAAGGGAAAGAGCTACCTAAGGGATAGAGAACTAGAGAGGCTGTTGAGAAAACAAAGAACTAAGTTTAGAGAAGGCTATTCATTGATTTTAAATTTAATGGGACTTAGTTGTCCAGACATTCTATACTCTATCTGGCCTAACTACTAAAGGCATGCATATTCAAGGTTCTCAATAACAAAGGTTGTTGTTAGAAAACCTGCATGACTCTTAAGTAATACTCTGTCCCTAGACCTTACGCCTTGTAACCAGGAGGCGGGTTGAGGCCATCCGAAACCTGGACCGTATCCTCGTAGTAAGTAGGAGCTTTGCTGTCTTTCCAGGTCGCTTTGATGGACTTGAGAATCTTTCTACCCGCCGCATTCTCATCCAAAGCTAAGTTAGGCTTAGGGTACTGCTTCACCGTCTTGCTGTTGAAGAAACCAGCATATGACTGGTTGAAATAGCGATCGGGCACCGTTGAAATGTTGCTCCACTGGCGAATAACGCTTTTGGTCTTGTCGGCAACAAACTTGTAGACGTTGGCACCGACATCCCACCTTCCGAGGGTTGGGAGGTCCCAGTTGGCCTCGACTGTGGCGAGCTCCGAGTAGTGGTTGTAGAAGTTCGAGTCCGTCGTGCCGACAAGCTCTTGAGGGACTGCGTCTCCCAAAAGGATGCCAAGAATGCGGTTTTGTTGTGTGTACGTCTCATTCTCATCCCAAGTGACCAAAACCAATGTGTTGTTCATGAATTTCTTGTCTTCGAGCAGCGGCTCAAGGAACTTCCTATTCCAATCACCAGAAACAGTAACAGAGCTATCGTGTCCCGTGCTTCTCATATTCGGCTCAATCCAGATCCATTGCGGCAGCTTGTTGGCCTTGAGGTCCTTGTGAAATGAGGAGCGCTCCGGATAGATGACAGAGACATTCTTGATCTGGGACAGACGCTGCTCTGAACTGGTCACGCTGTCGAAGAAGATTGGAGGATTGTGCTTGCGGACATAATCGTTTGCTCCAGTCGTCTGGTTCACCCAGGCGATGCCTTCGAAGCCAGAGAACGGCATGTCTTCCTGGTAGGTCGCCCACGAGATTCCTCGGGTGTCAAGGAGATCAAATACCGTAGATACGTTGCGGTCGGCGCGATTGAAGTTATCATTGTTCATGCCCAAATAATCTCCAGAAACTGATGCAAAGTAGTTGGGCTCAGAAGGATGAGTGACAGCAAAGTTATTGGACAGTGTGATGCCCTTCTTGGCGAGCCATGCAAAGTTGGCTGTGGCAGGTCAGATTCTGAGCGAACAAATGGCTGAAAGAGGTACTTACGATCACCAACAGCTTTATCATAATCGGTATTCTCATTCCAAATAATGACAAAGCGGTCGAAAGCCTTGCCCTTGACGTTGCTGGTAGGGCTGCTGGTCTTGGCTGTAGCAGCAGCAGCCGCAACAGCAGCAGTGCCGGTGGCAGTGTACCGTGTCTCCCAGCCCCCAGAGGAACTTGCAGAAGTCGCTCGAGCAGCGAGAGGCGTAACGGCGGCGGCGTGGGCGCCGGCCACGAAGAAAGCTGCAGCAACTGCGCAACGCATCGTGAAGTTGATGAAAGCTGAACAGACCTTCAAACGAGCGATTGGAAGAACGGCGTGACGAACACAAGGAGAATCAAGAACCTCTAGGCCGGGACGACTTGATTATTTCATCTCTTCAACCATTTGCTGTCAGGCACCTCCGTGTCGGTGGTTCTGTAGTATCCGGACGAGGAATGGGGAAGGTCACATCCCTGACAGGCTGACAGCATCGCCACCCCTGCGCACGAGAGCGCTCGTCGATCCATTAAACGAACAGATGGATGGGACGAAAAGAAGGAGCCTGTCACTGCTTTTCGATCTAGTGGATGGCATTGAACCCATTTCCCCTCAGTCGACCTGGACTGTCCGAACTCCAATTGCAGACGCAGGTTGTCAAAGTATGAGGTCTGATTGGGTCATTTCGAGCGCACGTGTAAGAGGATAGGCATGCCGGCTTCCCGAGAGGGCGGCAACGCGCGGGCAGAAACAAAACAGAATGCTACGCCACCCCGTTTCCCGAAAAGTTACCTGCCTTGAACGGCAGTTCGGCTCGTGGGCGGCGTTTTGTTCGCATTTTCAACGTCTTGTATGAATTTCGGTTCTTCCTGTACTTGCGCTGTTTTCATGTTCTTTTCGTAAAGACACAATGAGATTTGCGCCATGGACCTTGAGGGAGGAAGCGATCAAGAGAGGCTATTGAGTCCAGCTCTGACGATCTCCACTGATTTCAGCTTGGACCAGTCGGAGGCTTCGTCTTACGGTTCAGCTACAGAGGAGGACAACGGCGAGAAATCACCATTTCTTCCTCCTCAAGATGATGGCGAGAGACTACAACGGTCGAGGAATCGACCAGATGGCTCTTGGCTGAGTCGAGCCTTTGCAAGCTTCCTTGGCGTTCTTGTCTTCTTCTTCATTTTTTATGCATCGGACCTGCTTTATCCGGCCACTGCACCACACCATCATGAAGCGCCAGTCTACGTGATCAAAGAGCCAATCCCATCATCGCCGCGATTGAGGAACTTGTCCGAGTACGTTCTGGGCACTTCTTGGGATTTCAACGCCGCGACAAGCACCAGAGAATACTACTGGACCATCAATGATGCGACCTTCAATCCTGATGGAATCTTTCGGCCGATGATGCTCATCAACAACCAGTTTCCTGGGCCTCTCATCGAGTGTAACGAGGGAGATACCATCGTTGTCCACGTCCGCAACGAGGCCATCAATGCTACAGCCATTCATTTTCATGGGATGTATCAAAACGGCACAAACTCCATGGACGGCACCGTTGGCGTTACGCAATGCCCGATTGCACCCAACGCGACGCTTACTTACAGATTCACGGTCGACAGACAGTCAGGAACATATTGGTTCCATGCACACCACAGCAATCAAGCTTCAGATGGGCTGGTCGGGCCTCTGGTCATCCACCCGAGAGACAACCAAACGGCCAGGGACCGGTACTCGACTGATCGAGTCGTCATGATTTCGGACCACTACCACAACACGTCCGCCGAGTTGTTAATGGACTACCTTCAGCCAGACCAGGAGAACGACGAGCCTGTGCCGTCAAGTGGCCTTATCAATGGGCGCAACTACCGCGACTGTGCCGACTTTGATGGATGGAATTGCCATAATCAAAACGCTCGTCTGCAGTCTTTGGAAAACTTTGATCTGGCACCAAATGAGCGGCACCGCCTGAGGTTCATCAACACCGGCGCCTTTGCCGAATTTCAGGTCGAAATCGACGAGCATCCGCTCTACATCACCGAGGTTGACGGGACTGATGTTCACCCTGAACCCTTCCACCGTCTCAACATCCTTCCAGCACAGCGCTACAGTGTGGTGATTGAGACCAACGTTACCACTACCGACTCATTCTGGCTTCGAGCTAGGATGGTCACGCACTGCTTCGCACGAGAAAATCCCTGGCTCGATTCAGAAGTGAAGGGAATCGTGCGGTATGCTGTAGCAGATCTCTCCGGCATCGAGAAGGCACATAAAGTAGCTCCAGAACTCAGCGAGCCACAAAGCAAGAGCTGGGATGAGGCAATAGACGTCGAATGTCAAGACATGAACACAGCCCTCCTCAGGCCCCTCGACGTGATGCCAGCACCCAATACCACAGCCACAATGTTCCTCCGCGCCAACTTTGAAATCGGTGCGTGGCGTCTGTCGCGGGGCTTCTTCAACGCCTCAACGTGGCACGCCAACGTAACCTCGCCGGCTCTGCATCGCTTTATGGACGCCGCGAAAAGCGACAATGACACGTTATTCCCGTCCACAACCGGTGTAAATGATATCACCTTCAATCCCGAAAATGAGTTTGTGTACCAGACGGAAGGTATCCAAACGGTCAATATAATCATCAGCAACTTTGACGACGGTGCGCACCCGTTCCACATCCACGGACACAAATTCTTCGTTCTGAAGCAGTCTCCAACGGGCTACCCACCCGGCAACATGGCCGAGTTGGATGAAGAACTTGCGGCCTCGGGCGTTCTAGAGAATCCGCTCAGAAGAGACACCGTAACGGTTCAAGGGTACGGGTGGGCAATCGTCAGAGTCGTCTTGGACAATCCGGGTGTGTGGGCGTTCCACTGCCACAACGCATGGCACGCAGAGGCGGGCATGATGATGATGATTGCGGCAAGGGTCGAGACGGCCAAAGAATGGAAGGTGGCGAGCGAAGAGGAAGTACGGCTCTGCGAGTTGCCCGGGGTCGAGAAAGGGGCCAGGCCTAGTGATGACATTTGGTTCGGGAACTTTGGTTGAAAGAGCAAATACGAGATTCTGTAAGTAGAGGGTTAGTAATTAGTATTGTCCGGATAGAAGGACCCAATGAGAGATTGAGAAGCTTCGGCGGACAAAGAAAATTCGACGCCGATTACACCGCCTCTAACGGTCTAATCCACGGGGAAATTTGTCGAGTCGAGACGCTCCATCTGTTTCCGTCCTGTAATGAATCAGGAATCAGCTGTTGTGGGATCCATTCAATCAGTCAGGTTTCTACTAAGTCCGGCAGGTTACCAACGGCTAGTGTACCCTTGTCAACCCGCTCGTTGTCAACCCCCCGTGGGCAAGGTGTTGTGGTCCTCGGCATTATCCCTTGCTCATTGGAGGTTTGATCCACCGAGGTTGTCATCACCTTCACTTCACCGCGTATGTACGGAGGTATGTCTTTCACAGAAGAAAGTTGCTGACATCTACCGGCTGAGTACCGAGACATTATGTCTAAGAAGGACAAGACAGCTTCAATAGCCCCCGGCAGTTCCGAAGCTCCTTCCCTTCATAGATATGCTGGCTTCATGACTCCTGATTATCGGCTCATGACGGAGAGTACGCCGGCTGCACTTTGCGCCAGCAAAGGAGTTGCTTGCTTGAAAGTTGAATTTGGCCGGACGATCTAGACCGCTGAGAGTCTAGAGGTCCTTAGCAAGCTAGTCTGCATACAGGTGCTAAAGCAGGGGCACATCGAATATTACAAGAGATTGGGAAATAGGCAAACGGGTCCCGTACTAACTCGATCGGATCCCGGATTCCGCAGTTCCCATCATCCGGTCTCTCATGAGTGCACGTGTGCTGCATCAGCCGTGCGGTCCCATAATCCCATTCGCCATGATGCCCATTTCTCGCCGGGCCCCGCAGTGGGAGGCGAAGTTCTGGGCCCCTTAATTCTCCCTTTTGCAGTTCTGCGACGCATTGGTTGTAATGTTGTTGGAAGTTCCATGCTGGAGCCTTTTCTGCCAATCTGTGATCGTCACCTTTCGGTCCGTTGTAAAATTCTCAAAGTCAAAAAAAGGAGAGACGTACTACGGAATTGACAGAGTGTTCCAGTTTTCTGATGTTAAAAGTCCCGTTGAAACAAGAGACAACTGATGGGTCGCATTGAGTCGGAAATAAAGAGCAATTGGACGCTCGTGCCCCAGTTTATCGCACTCTGTTCGTCTGTTGGTCATTCCTTTTTTCACCCACTTGCATACATCTCAGTGCCGAGTTCCATATTATTTTTGGGGTAAACGATTCCAGCTAGATGGGACGCGCGCCCCGTCAACTCATCTTTAGCATGGAGCCGCTGGAGCATTTAGATGGACGTTGTCTTGCCTCTAGAGATATGTGCCGGTTGCCGACCATTCAAGAGTCATGTCGATGTCATGTTCATCGTTCAATGATGATATGCGGCTGAGACTGGAGGGTGCCATGTTAAGAGAGAGCCGGCAAATCGGACGGAAAAACCAAACATGATGCGACGTTAAAATTGAAGATTCAGAGTTTTGACTGGTGCAAATTCAAGGACTGTCAACTCCCTAGCTGCCGTTGAGATGACTTGTGTTTCATCCGCCATCCAACATGGTCAACACGAAGACGGGTGCAAACTCTAATTCCCTTTCAGGATCGTAAGAGGGGGGGGAGAAAATCTGGCAAGGTCAAAGTGAGATAAACACATGCATCAGTTGCGTTGCAGCGACAAGCGAAAAGGCGCGAGCAGCCGAAGGTGTCGGATGATGGACATTCATGGTCAAGACTCAAATTAGCTCGTCGACGGGGACCCGGTTCTGGCAATATTCTGCACATTCTGCACCCGTGACGGACCAGCGCTAACATGACTAGGCCATCTTGAGGAAGTTTGGAGGGCAGCAAAGAGTCGAGGATGGGCCCGAAACTCTGAACTTTCCCGCCAATCATGGGCAGAATAGGCAGAAATGTTCCATGGCAACACCAATTCTCGTGGAACTGGTAGACGCTCCCCGAAAGTCAATTCTATTGCAACCGTGGACCAAACCGTGATGTGATCAACCCCCCACCCCACTCCCATAAGTCCCTTCAGCTATACGTGTTCGGGAGGCCGTGACCACCACATTACCAGCGATTTAAACCAAGCTAACCCTAAGACACGTAATATCAGTCGAACTCTGTTCAATTTAAAGCTCACATTGTCTGACCATAAACTTTCCACCAACCAGCCGCCCTGGTACTGGCATCACTGGGGAACAATTGGCCCGTTACGCGTCCAGTGCTCCTAGGCAATCCCCCTTTCGCGGCTCCCGTCCCCTCCTCCTTTTGTGTGATGCCGCCCAACACTGGGAGGTTCGATGTTTACCACAATGGGACGAAGAGCCCCAGTTCAAAGCTGCGGCTGGAAGAACGGCACGGAACTCGGCAACTTGAGATCCAGGATTGATACATCCACCTATTGAATCGAGTGCCTAGATTCGATCGGTGCAAGGGCCGGACGACCCTGCTTCAACAGGCCTTAGCCTTGGCGGCGCACGAAAGCAGTCCACAGCGCGAAGCTCGAGGTGCTTGTGGTGCTTGTCTATGTCAATCGCGGAGCTGGCGCCGTTGGGCAGAACCTAGTGCGATTCCAGAAATTCAGGAGTTGTCGGTGGGGTTTGCCTGCCTGCATGGGACTATGACGAGCAAGGGCCATCCCCGGCACTCGCGTTGCTTCTGGCTTGGGGCCCGGTCGAGCTCCATCTTCCATCTAACTGACTCGGCCAGTGTTTCCCTGTTCCCATGATGCGTCCAGACGACTGACTGAGCAGTCGGTACGTGGAACAAGGTATCCGTACGGAAAGAGGTAGAGACAGAGAGAGCAAAGAGGATGGCAAACAGGAGCCGTTCGTTGACAGGCCTTGGCAAGGCAGTGCCAAGAGATCCCGTCGATTTGGATATAAACCATCCTGCAGTTCCTCCCCAGATTGCCAAGAAGCTTCCAAGACATCACTCCCGCAGATCTCATCCAGTTTACCATTCTAGAGTCTTGGCTCATTCATTCTTTCGTCTTATTTTTAAACCAATTCTGATACTGTGTATCAAGTCACTCACTACTACCAAATCAAACTTCCATCAAAATGGTTTCTTCACTTCTCGCCCTCGGCGCCTTGGCCGCCACTGCTATCGCTGCTCCCCTCGATGCTCGCGCCAGCTGCACCTTCGCCGATGCCGCTGCCGCCATCAAGGGCAAGGCCAGCTGCACCAGCATCATCCTCAACGGCATCGTCGTCCCTGCCGGTACCACTCTCGACATGACCGGTCTTAAGTCCGGCACCACGGTAAGTTTGAAGAGTCTCTGGCTACCAAGTAACCCCTTAGCTGACACCATGTAAGGTCACCTTCCAGGGCAAGACCACCTTCGGCTACAAGGAGTGGAAGGGACCTCTCATCTCCTTCTCCGGTACCAACATCAACATCAACGGTGCCTCCGGCCACTCCATCGACTGCGGTGGTGCCCGCTGGTGGGACTCCAAGGGAAGCAACGGCGGCAAGACCAAGCCCAAGTTCTTCTACGCCCACAGCCTCAAGAACTCCAACATCAAGGGTCTCAACGTCCTGAACACCCCCGTCCAGGGCTTCTCCATCAACAGCGCCACCACCCTCGGCGTCTACGACGTCACCATTGACAACTCTGCCGGTGACTCTGCCGGTGGCCACAACACCGACGCCTTCGACGTCGGCTCCTCCACCGGTGTCTATATCTCCGGTGCCAACGTCAAGAACCAGGACGACTGCCTCGCCATCAACTCTGGCACCAACATCACCTTCACCGGCGGTACCTGCTCCGGTGGCCACGGTCTATCCATTGGCTCCGTCGGCGGCCGCTCCGACAACACCGTCAAGACCGTCGTCATCTCCAACTCCAAGATCACCAACTCTGACAACGGTGTCCGCATCAAGACCGTCTCCGGCGCCACTGGTTCCGTCTCCGGCGTCACTTACTCCGGCATCACCCTCTCCAACATTGCCAAGTACGGTATCGTCATCGAGCAGGACTACGAGAACGGCTCCCCCACCGGCACCCCCACCAACGGCGTCCCCATCACCGGCCTCACCCTCTCCAAAGTCACGGGCTCCGTCGCCTCCTCCGCTACTGATGTCTACATCCTCTGCGCCTCCGGTGCCTGCAGCAACTGGAAGTGGAGCGGCGTCAGCGTCACTGGCGGCAAGAAGTCCACCAAGTGCTCCAACATCCCCAGCGGCAGCGGTGCTGCTTGCTAAGCGTCTCGCACTTGCGAGTTTTCCCGGCCGCTCTCTTCTGAGTCGGTAATACCCGCCTTGGGGTGCTAGTCTCTTTTCCTTGGTGGGAACGCTGACGCGGATTGTTTGTGCTGGACTTTCTTGTAATGAGTTGAGCTGTGTCTGCAAATTAGTCAGCCGAGTGCAAATTTGTTCCTGTATATAATTTCCTTTGTCGTCCTCAAGATGTCTTGAGGCGAGATACATACGAATCCAACCACATACTGGATGAACTCTTCGTTTTCTCTTCGTGACTCCAAGATGAACCTCGCAGTTGACCCGTGTTCCGCTTTAAGCCTTTGTGCCAAGAAACTAAGAGATAAACGACTGCTCATTTCCACATTGGTTACAAGGATCCCGGCATGCCATACCCCTGTATCGTGAAAAGCCCCGACCCCCGACCCTCATTTCCAACCGAACCACAAAGGGGCCAGGCCACGCGACAACAAAAATCAGCCCGGGAATAAAATGAAAGGCCCACAAGCA
This sequence comes from Colletotrichum salicis, assembly GCA_001563125.1. Classification (NCBI taxonomy): domain Eukaryota; kingdom Fungi; phylum Ascomycota; class Sordariomycetes; order Glomerellales; family Glomerellaceae; genus Colletotrichum; species Colletotrichum salicis. Next base: position 13,445 of record JFFI01002600.1, read on the forward strand.
GAAAAAGCAAAAGAAAGACTCCTCGACGGGGAATTGAACCCCGGTCCCCTGCGAATCGTTGATTTCTCAAATGACAAGCAGATATCCTCACCACTAGACTATCGGGGATTAGTGGATGTTGACATCCAGTGATAGTTGGTTGACCACGCTTGCCGCAAGTATCTATATCAAGACTTCTAACCAGACATTCTCACCTGCGATTCTGAATGATGCTGGTCTGTTGATTGTTTCATAGGCTTTGGCGAGGTGATCAGATCTTTTCGGTTAATCAGTTTCTTGCAGAATCATTTTCAAAGCCTGGCAAGTCTTGAAACTGAATGTTTTTCATTTGAGATGCAACAGAGCGCAAGGTCAATGTTGGCTGCATCGGGAAATTGAGCGGAAACCTTTGCACCACAGGTTGGAATGATCGTTTGCAGATTGCATAGCAAGTCGCGCAGTGGCACTCTCAATCGGTCAGTCTGAAGTTTGTACAATAGCCATGCCTCCGGGCGAGGTTTACATGCACACATGCTGCATCGTGGAAGTTCTCGTCATATGGCAACCTTGAGTTTGAGCCATTTCGTCTGATATCGATGATGGACGGAGCTAAACAACAAGCTCGTCGATCGTATTCAAAGTATATACTTTCGCACTTTAGCCTTCAATATGTACATGAATTCAAATGATTCGCCAAGCTCATTCTCTCATGCCGGCAGTGTGACAATGAGTCGAAACACTTAGCAGGAAAACACAGTTGGGCCGGGAATGGTGTAAGTTTGCGCTTCAAGTAAAAAAGTCAGCAATAAACGGGAATCCGAGTGCACATGGTACAACATACCCTTGTAGGCATCATAGGTGATACCAGGGTCGGTCGACTTGTACGCGCCGGGGATGGCAACCAGCGAAGTCGCAGTCTTGGTGCCGGAACCAGTGACTTGCAGTTGATGGCATCCGGGATAGAACTGGGCTCCGGGGTAAGAGTAGGCGGCGTGCAGAGCAATGATCTCGTGGCGGACGAGGTAGTAGCCCGACTTCAAGCAGGACGGGATCGTGTACTGGTAGCCGGAGTTGGCAACCATGAGAGGCGTCTGGGTTGTGACACACATTAGTTATCACTGATTAGATTTTAGAGACAATTACGAGTTACTCACATCAGCCCAAGTGTTGGTAGTTCCGGTGCGTCCACCCTCCTTGACCTTGAACCACACAGCACTGAATTCAAAGGTTAGCCGCGGCACTTAGACCCAAGTGCGAAGTGTTGTTTCACTTACGAAGTGCCGGGCTGCCATGCCTGGCAACCGCTATCGGGGCATCGCGCCATGTACGTGATGACGGGACCAACGTGGGAGTCGGGCCAGAGAGTCCACCGCAGGGTGACGGTCGATCCAGCAGCAGCTGTGGCATGGAGGGCCGCGGGCGTCGAGCCTGAGATGCCACCGGCAGTGTACCCCCCGCACTGGACATCGATCAAGTCGACGCTTTCGACGGGGCCGTTACCTTGGACAGGGCGAGAGATTCTCTGGGGCTGTTGTCCATTGGGTGAGTCGTGATATCTTCGCATTTGGGATGAAGCTAGACTTACAGTAGGGCTCGTGTACGGGTCTTGGTAAGGCTAGATACGTGGCAGTTGTTAGATTCATAATGACACATCTGAGGTCTCAGTAGTCTACTGTACCTGGTAGAACTGTTGAAAGTCTGTTAGCAAATAATCATTGATAATCCAGAAGTGTTTGACAAACCTGGTAGTAGGTGCCTCCGATGGTAGCATTGTCAACGTATCCGTGACCAGCGACCAAAGCCGCAAGGCCGAGGAAGCAAGCAGCGATCTGCATGTTTCGAGTTTTTTCAGACGATCGTCTGATGTACAAAGCGAGAGATCGACGACTGCGACAAGGAACAAGTTGCGTAACGACTGGCACTTGGCTGGAGCTGAGCAGTTTAAAGCTGGGAACTTGCTCTCACACGGGAAACACCATGCTATATATCATCAACACCCCAACTCAAAACAGTTCATCCTTTCTTCTCCTTTTTCTTTCCAATGGGGCTCCTCCTCTCAATCCAATACACCAAGCCAGCGTAGCGAGCCAGCAAACTCCTTGGCACGGCTACGTTGCCTACCCATCCCACCCCCTAGAATCTTATCACGGGAACTAAGAGGACAGCGCAAAAAGGAAACGACGGAACCACACGAGCGAGTGCCACGGCTCGACTTTATTAACTCTGGCAAGGGGTTTTGCCAATGAAAATGGGGAAAACCCGCATCCCACTTTGGAGGCGGGGTTTCCACCAATTAATCAGCCGAGCCATCGTCGCAAGTCAAAACGCCAATGCCACCCGTGTTTTAATTAAAAGGGAACAACAAAGACAAATAAGCAAGGTTGGATCTTGCTACTACTATGTAGACAGAGCGCAACAGACCACCGCGCGGGATCCGTGATGCCGTGTGCCGTGGGTTTGGATTGCGGGGGGATCTGCGGTGTCACCATGCCGGTTCATGATGCTTGCAAATCTGCAGGCAGTGCCGAGGAAACATTTTTGTTTGGAGATAATTCCTGCAATAGCTGGAGATAAAAGGCGGTGAGCTGCAAGTAACTTCTTGAAGTTTGCAAGATTCGTACGCATTGAAGTAAGTATTTGCAATTTGGTGTCACTACGTAAGTAAGAACGTGTTGAGAGCGACTACGCGCCACCGAAATCGGAATAAGCAGATAGTAGCCCAATACCAAGCCTCACATGTGAGACAAGTTGTCAGGAAAGCCAAATATAATACCGCAAGAGCTGCCTCCGTATCGTATTTTGGTCATCCCATCTTCTGCCGGTCTCTATGCGTTTCTCCCCGAACAGGAATGTGACATCTCGGCCACCTAGGTTGCAGTAAGCTGAACAACCACATGACACTCGTTGGCTTTACTGTAAAGTCAGATTATTCATTAAGGCCATGGTGTGTCCAATTCTGAAGTGTGTTTCCTTCTCTCAGATGTTGATGCCGAACTGGAAATAGGCGGATTTTACGAAGTACCTGGGCCAGTGAAATGTCATTTTCTCTTGTGTGTTTGACTAAGTGCTTCAACTTCGTTCAGCTGGTGTTCAAAACTTAACTGGGCCACAGTGACTTGAACTTTTGGACATGTTCCAAGTCACTGATGTTGCAGGGGTTGAACCATCTAATTACTAAGTGACCAAGTAAGCACATGTAAGCATGGTTCTCCGAGGACATGGAACTTAGAAGAAAGATACATCGAGTTTCTGCTTGTGCCACCCATGAGGGCGAGAAATCTACGTACATGTAATTTTTTGGACAGATGCACAGATCGCCTGGCGCTAAACCATGAATGCCAATCATCTGGGAGATCCTGTAGGTTGCACTATCACTGCTCCCAGGCTGTTGGTGTCACCTCTATCACAGGTGATCTGGTTCGAACCAAATGGTCGGGGGGTGACGAAGGGTAATTCTCTGTATTGACTGTTTCCGGTAGTATGTAAAAGAGGGAGGTAATGTAGGTTGGGTGGGTAGTCGGAATCTATTTAGGGGTCGTAGTTGCCCCCCTGCCTGCCCAGCCCCGAGGACCGAATTAGACTTTTAATCCGATACTAATTATCTCTCTTTTTTATCGCTTAATAGTACAGTTAGAAGTATAATTCGAACGCGGTACCGTAATAGATTTATTACCCCCCTTTTTCCTTCTTTTTAGGTTCTTTACGAGTAACCTATCCCTTTATTTATACGGTGGTCTTTCCTTTACTGATAAAGTGCTTTAGCCCCTAATTAGGGGTTACTTTAGT